>JANHGN010012151.1:0-24602 GCA_024605025.1 Megaceryle maxima | reverse complement strand
AGGAGTTTCTTTTAAGTGATAAGGATTTCTATAATAGTGTAAAAACAAAAATGCTTTGTCTCTGGAGATGACAGGGCTGCTGAATGTCCGTGTGATTAGTTTGAAAAATCTGGTGGTTATTGTAGGTTAAACAAATGATCAGACATGTTCCCTTATTACTACTATAGAACTGGTCTTTTTGGCAGTCTGGGAGGATACCTACTAGACAGTGCTTAACATTATTAAAATCTGTCTACTAAACTAAGTAAAATACCAGTGGAAATTATCAGTTACCAATTATATGGTACAAAAGCTACAGATTATTTAGCTTTGGGATTCTGTTGCAGCTTTTTTGTGGATCCTCATCCGGTAAATGTACTCATCCAGTAAATGAATCAGTTTGTGTTATTTCAAGTTTCAAAATCATCCGACATGATTTACAATAACTCAGTATGAAAGAAAATACTACTATTAGTAATTCTCGTAAAAACAGAACTTTCTGATATGCTCTCTCTACTTCTTGTCTAAAAGTCAGAATTGCCACAAAGGCAAGTTAGCCTTGTCATTCTTAATTATTGGGGTTTTTTGTGTGTGTGTCTTAGTTTAGGAGATGAATTATAGAACTGATTCTCTTATCTTTATGAATGACTTCAGTCTCCTGCATCATTCTGGATCATGCTGTGAGCAATGCTTATATCTTATTTCCTCTAGAGCTAGAGTATAACCTCAAGAGGGTTGAAATGCTGTTTTCACCAAAATTTTGAAGGAAGAGAGTTGTCTAGCTTATCTGAAACCCTGTGTGCTTGGAAAACAAATTGACTAGTACATTAAATAATTACTGCTGTGAAATGAAAATATTTTCTGAATTAAATGGTTACCAATTGGGACACCTGGCAAAAATTCATCTGTGTACAACTCATCAGAGTGTGGCAGAGCTCTTCAGTCCAAGCTGACAGGTTTCTGCTCTAGCTCTAAGTCTCCTGGAAATGATCACTTTTGTAGTTGTCCCCATACACAATTTCCTACGTGTATTCCAACCTGAGATGGAGTTGTGAGCATGTTTAGTATTTAGTTGATATATGGTCTTAAAATTCCTTAAGTAATAACTAAGGTGCTTACACTTGAATTCTTCCTACTGAATAAAGGTCTTGGAAACTTGCTATTTCATTAATAACTTCAGCTTTCACTTAGTTCTGCACAATAATGAATAGCACGGGTAGAAATAAATATTTTTCATTTTAACTTAGAGTAATTTACTGCTTGGAAGTGATAGAGATCTGCTATGTAACTTCCAAGATTGGGTTTTTTTATTAATTATTAACCTAAATCTCTTAAAGGGAAAATGGATGCTAACAAATTGACTGGTCAGCATCAGTGTCTGCTTAAACTGTGCATATAGGATATTCTGAAATGCTGTTGCCTCATGGGAGCTGTAACAGTGTTCCTATTGTGTTCTGTTAAAATATAAAATTTCTTTGCATTCCCAGGCTCTGTACTGAAGGGCTGAGCAGGAAAGGTCATGCAGCTGTGAAGGGGACAGCAGCCAAACTTCTTTCCGTGCCTGAGCTGATTAAGCTGCTGCTGCAGTACTCACCTCTTGGCTCTGAGACCTATTTGTTCAAGTGGTGGTTTCTGGAGACATTTAAAGGCCTTTTGATTGCATGCATGGTATACAACTATTAGTAATGTATCAGAACAGCTGGAACTTGAAACAGTTTAGAGTAAGCTTCCCTTAGCTCTGCTGGTTCTCCACAAAGCCACAGCCAAGTACAAAGCTGCTTTTTGGTAGTCCCTGGTGTAGATGACTGAAGGAGGAGATACATTGTATAACTTGTTTAGGAGTAAAAAAAAAAAAGGGGCAACCTAACTTGCATTTCTTTTCCAATTCCTCATGTCTCTGGAATTTGGAGAGGGCCAATACACTTCTTGATCTACGGAGTTCACATGCCTAGCTTGGTAGTAGTAGTTTCTTCTACATGCAGACACCTTTCTCTATTTTTGCTATACATCAAAGAGTCTCTCTAGCTGGCCTTCAGATTATAGCTGCAACTATAGTTACAGTTCAGCAGTTTTCCAAAATAGAAATTTGGGGAGGGATATAAACAAAAGAACTTTCTTTACTATCGTTTCATTAGAAACACTTTGAAGAATCTGTTTCTTTTCTGATGGTACGTAAATGCTTTTTGCTTCCTGAAAAATGGTTTAGTGAGCGATACAGTCTTATAGAAACTATTAAATGCAGGCATGGTGCAAAATTAAGGTCCGTATTAAGAATGCTTATGGTCTCATACTTTTTTGTGGCCAAAAAAATTGGATTTGTGTGCACAGTGTTACTGAATGCCAGCATACCATCAGGCGGGTGAGAACTGCTGGTGGCAGAGCAAAGTCTTTTTTCCATCTTGCTTTAATTCCTGGTAATTTTGTCTAACTTATCAAGTAGTTTGCAAACTGGGCACCTAACTTTTAAAGACCTTCAAAATAAACATCTTAGGATAATGATTCAGCTAGAAAACTTTTTCTTATCAACTGATAAATCCAGTTGTCTCTACTATTTGTACTCATCTGTAAATCCTGTTTTCATTTAATTCTAGACTCTTGTGAGTAGTTGTTTTGGTCTCAGAGTAAAACAGAACTGGAAAGATAGCTCTTGGTGCAAAAAATACAGTAAGACTGGATAATAATTTGCATCAAGTAGCCAAGGTTTACTCTATTCTAATGGCTGAAGTGGATTGTTTTGCAAAAAATCCTGGCAAGAGTGTGCAGTAAAAAACCTACACATAGTAAAATCAATCATATGTATCAGTCTTGCTTATGTGCTGGATTAGTTTTTCTTCAAGCTTTTTTAGGATCATGTCTTTAATTCAGCTTACAATAAAGAAACATGTTTTTCCCACACTGAAGTAGGAGGGTCTTTCCTTTAAAGACACAAGGTGACTAACTTGGTGGTAAGATTTGGATATTCTTATAAAGACATTGACGTGTCCAGCCTTGGCCTCTCCTGCTCTCTACTTGTGGTAGAAACTTGGTAATCTACTGAGGACTGGCTGAATGTATTGAATACCTACACTGAATACAGGAATGTGTAAAATAAACTTAATCATTTGTGCTTTAACAGGTCATTAGATTTATTGGCTCATGTTTACTTCAAAGCCTATGAAACTATCAGATGTATCTTTGAAAAATTCTGCACGAAAATATTTTATCTGTCTTCTCAGCTGTATTCATTTATGATTTCTAGAGTCAAACTGCCTCTGAATGAAGGCAGTGTTAATTTTTTTGCTATCATTAGGCCATATCTGCTGCTACCATCCTTTCTTGGAGAAGTGGGAGGACCTTCCAGAGTACCATTAATCATCTTTCCATAGCAACTGTTCAATCCTAGCTCTGCAAAAGAGGAATTTGAAATCAAAGTTTAAACCTTATGATAATTAGGCCTCTGACTCAGACAACAGAGCAGCATGTATTTTTAACTAGAAGTTATTTCAGAGTACCAAGTAGCGCTTTCCAAGTTCCCTGTTGATTTATATTGACTTCAAGGAGAGCTTGGCAAGAAACAATAAAATAACAAACTTTTCTCAAGTCCCTGTTCTAAAGCTTCAAATCTAGAGAACTCAGGCCCACTTCATATTGCGAGTTAAGTCAACTTGATTACGAAACTGGAATCCCGTTACGCAGAGAGGCACTTCCTGTTCACTGTTGGCATCTGGGAGTTTAGCAGGTACAGAAAAACACCTTGAGCCACAAGGACCAAGTTTAGCAAACGGACTTACTCAATTATCTCTCTTCTGGGGAGCTGCCAGAGGTTTCTGTGGAGAGGGAGGGGTAGTCTAGGAAATAACCTGCAAAGTAGCACCAGGTGCCCCAAATATTTTGCTGTGTTCTTCTGTGAAATTCTGCCCTGCTAGAAAACCTTTCTTTGTACAAAAAGCTGAGCCATCAAAGATTCTACCTATGTTTTAAATTATGAAAAAGCAGCTTGCTTCTAGTGGAGATTTGGGCTGTCATGAGGCAGAGAAAACTTTGCATTGATTACTGTTTGGCTCAAAAGTGTATAGCACATTTCTTTCAAGAATACTGCAGACAAATAGCTGAGCTTGCACGAGTTTCTTCTGCATCTTAAAATATTGAAGTTCAAGTAGGATATAAAGCTGTTTGTAACCTTAGTAAAAGCATGGAAGAAATAAAGTTGGTGCTGTTATACTTTGTAGAAGGACAACTGGGGCAGAAACCTAGTGATAATCTTGTTCCGTGACTGGAATTAAATCTTCATGTGACAGACACCCTTATGTAGGGTCATTTTAAGTATTCTAAACATGTTGATAGTGGCAGTCTTTAGCCAGCAGACCCTGCAAAGCCTTGGCTGATTTGGAATGCCCAATTGCAAGTGCAATTGCAAGCTGATTTGGCCCATGTGAAGAGAGCAGTGCATGCAGCATTCAATCAAGGGAGCACATCTGCACAGCTGTGTTTATCTCACACTTTGCAAATCAGAATTTTATTTCTAAATAGCATGCTGACAAGAGCAAGGTCATGGAAATCTTCCTATTAGCACTTAAAAGGAAATATGTATTTTTAGTATGTCACAGTAAGAGCTTGGAAATTAGGATTTAATTTCTCACTAAGGATTGACTTTTTTTAATATTTAGACCTTCAATTATATGTACCCAACTACAGAACCACAAGAAAATCTAGTTAGAAGAAGTCTTAAGATAAAGAATAGATTTAGTAATTCATCAGAGTATGCTTGATCCCATCATCAATTAGAATTTTATCTGAGAGTCATATTTCAGGTAAAACTTGGGGTGCCTTATCAAACTAGAAACAGCTAAAAGTCAGGACAACTGGGGAACAATTTATGTAAAGCAGATTTGGTTTGCTGTAATATGCATCTCTCTAGGTGAGTCTTGAACTTTAGGAATAGAACCCAATAGTACTTTAAGGATGAGAAATCAGGATTAATTGGAATTTGGAAAATAAACTAAGCATGTATTTTCTGTCCCTCTAAGACCTTGACTGTTTAGAACAAGGCAAAGTTTCTAGTATTAAAACAATCTGGTTTGTATTTGGATAATATATTATCTTCTATTAGATTGTCTGTGCCTGGCAGAAGAGTTCTTCTGTACGGAAGAAAGTTGACACTCCCTGTGTAATAGTGAGTTGCTACAGTAGTACTGCTTCAGCACTGCTACTGAGGTTGAGTTTACAGCATGGCAAACGCAAACAAGCAGAGATTTTTCACCTTTGAGTATAGTTTATGGGAATACAGGACATAATCTAGTGGAGTAATGGAAAAGCTGGGGAAGAGCACCAGACTGTTTTGTTGTGGGTTGCTTATTTTTTAATAACTGGTCATTGTGCTGTTAGGTAATCAGCAGTCCTGATTTGGGGTATGTCAAACTGCAAAGTTGCCCCCATAAGTGTTATCCATAGGGCACACTCATGAATAACTGGGAAACTTTGGAAAAGGGGTGCTGATGTATAATATGCAAAATGGTACTGTTAAATGCTTTTCAGGATTATTACGGGATTATGCTAACCAAAGTTGTTTGTAAAGCAGCTAGGAAAAGCCTAAATATTTATGAGCTCATGGTTTTGTAGAACTTAGCTGGGGAGACCACCCAGACAGAAGGGAAACTGGGAGGCCTGGCAAGGACCTCGTCTCTTCAGACCAAAACCAAGACACTGGATTATTATATCGACCTTATATGGAACCTAAAAGAAACAAATGGTCTGTATGGCTCTTAGTATAGTCTTCC
This sequence comes from Megaceryle maxima, assembly GCA_024605025.1. Taxonomy (NCBI): domain Eukaryota; kingdom Metazoa; phylum Chordata; class Aves; order Coraciiformes; family Cerylidae; genus Megaceryle; species Megaceryle maxima. Next base: position 18,867 of record JANHGN010012151.1, on the reverse strand, counting down.
CCTTCCCTTCATATCTGTGCTATAAAAAGTTCAATTTCAGCTCTTAGATGTTCACCATCCTGTTATGTGAACATTATCTAGACTGAAGGGGACGAACACCGCATGGAATGGCTGGTTGCCACTTCACTGTATAGCACAATTCCCAAAAGACAGGAAGATTATCCAAACTCATCTATTTGTAAAGTGGATTATCAATCAGAAAAAAACAAGTGGTGTTACTGAGCAAACATGCTATGCATAACTACTCTATTCTTAAAGTGAAATGCCATTTGCCTGAAGATATTGAAAATTATGCATTATGTACAGATTCCATCATAACCAAATGCCTGCATCTGTCTCTGCTGGGCAAATTAACTGTGAAGATCTTTATCAAGTAGAGAATCTTTGGTAGAGAACTATCCCAAGTTACCCTATGCAATGAAATAACTTTGTTGTCTATCTGTAATTGAGAAAAGTGAAGAGAGTGAACACTTGTTTCCTACTTCAACCTGCTGTTGTGCTACAGTTGAATTTTCCAGTCTCTTCCTTCCTCAGAAATATTTTCCTACTGAATTCATGTTAAAGAAAGCAGACTCAAGAAAGGTATTCAATTTTTCAGTCACAATTTTAAATCTCCAACTCAATCCGAGATGGGCAATGGTAGATTTAGTACATTCCCAAAATATTAGTGGCCACAGTATTCAAAAGGGTCGTGTTTACCTTCTTGAATAGAAAATTTTGTGATAATGGTAAAGCTCTGTTTTTCTACTTCTTTTCTTAGCCAGTAGAGCCCAGTGTAGCTGCCAGGGGTGATACACTGAGCCAAGTCTGTACAGGGACACTGGCCTTGAGAATTACAGCCAGTCTTTGGTGAGAACAGTTGAACCAAGATAATAAATTTTAAGTATGTAACCATACAAAAAAAAATTAATCTCCCTAGGTCCCATACTTTAAACACAGTTATTTTATGCAAACTTCCAGTAATTGTGTCTGATAACCCAAATTACTAGCAACCCCCCTATAAGTTAGAGAACTTGAGAACAACTGAAGAAGATCCCAGGTTAAACTTGTGTTAGGTTCCTCACATGAAATTTGTGTACAGACTTCTTAGGGCACTTAATCCTATTAGCCTTTGCATCTGTAGTGCTGTACCTGATGTAGGCTGGATCCTGAGATGGTGCAACTTTACCCCACTTTAGTATGATGGACTTAAATGTTTATCTTGTATAACGTAAGTTCATCTGTGCCAGGCTTACAGGAAGAAAAAGTAAATGAACATAAGGCCTAGAAACTTTAATTATGGTACTTGCCCTTGTGAAGGAGCTATTTTAGGTAATTTTTTAGAAGTTCAGGTTTTTTTTTTCTTTTTTTTTTTTTTTTTCCAGCTTGAGCACAGGGCAATACTTTTTGCTTCTGACTTTTTGATAATGAAGTGTCTAGCCCTGCAGGTTGCAAACTACTGGCAATTAAATTGGATTTTAGAATATCTGTCCCACATGCATATTTTCAGCTTGATTAAATATTTGAAGTTTACATTTGAAATAGAAATGCTCTCAGTTACTGCTGGAGAGGGCTACTCACCGTCAGACTGGATTTCAGCAAGGGAAGTCGGCCCTGAAATGTCAGAGTGATTCCAAATGGAAAAGTGAAATTCCTGACTTTTGGAGAATGTACTGAGCTGTTGGTATGAAGCAAATTGATTATCTTTGATACTGAAGAGAAATTTTCTGAAAGGCAAAAGGAACACACTGTGGGGCTTTGAGATATAAGCATGGGAAAGGTCTTGTGAACTTTGTATCTCATATTTCCGTGTCCTTGGCCCAAGTTCCTTTATTTCTGATCCAACTTCTCTGCTCTTAGTTTCTGCTGCCCTTTTTGCAGTCATGATGGTGGAGACCAACCACACGAGTCATCTCTGCAAAGCAGCAGCAGGTCTCCCTTGGTCTTTAGAGGATTGTAATAAACTTCCATTTCCCTTGCTCCCACTAAGTTTTCAGTCATGTAGAGGACATCATCTCAGTTTTTTGCTGCCCTGACTGTGTGGCTTATTCCCTCCTTTGAGAAGGACACTAACCAAAGATGAACAACCCTACTTTGGTTTTCCCCCCCTCTTTCATTGCCAAACTTAGGAGAGGGACATACATGTGCTGATGTATTTCTGACATCTGCCTTGTCTGATCTCTCAATAGGAGTTCAGTCATCTCAAAAAAAAAAAAAAAAAAAAATCCCAAACCCACAACTGTAAAGGAAGCCCTTTAGACTGCAAGGTATATGCAAAATGCAAGCATTTACATTTATGAGAATGGGAAGATTCCCTTTAGTTTACAGCCCCTGCTTTAAGACAAAAACTCTGACCTTCTTGGGGAAGAGTAGTGCAGTATTTAATACTAGAGAAGCACAGTACCAGCTTGGTCTTGGAAAATAGTTCAACCCAAATTTGAAAATAAATCCAGTTGAGCAGATGAGCAAACAACATAGACAACACCCCAACAACAAACACACTCGGGGGTAGATCTAGCTAGAAAACTTCAGCTATATGGTTTGAAGTCAGGCTAAATTTTACAAGGAAGAGTAACCTCTGTAGTGCAAAGATTTGAGCAAATTGTTATATAATTGAGAAATCCCTACTGTGTCACCTGGAAATTTAAAACACTTGTTTTGGGGATTTTCTCTCTTTTGCAGCTGTGTTATAGACCTGTCCATAGAGAATCAATACTCTGCAATTACATAAGGTCACAGTGTTTAAGCTACAATATTTTTCACTGGGTTTTTTTTTGGGTTAATAGACAAAAGCAGGAAGTTAAGACATTTTTTTAACAGATTAGGCAGAAGGTTAATATAGGCAGAGAGAATCTTAGACTGTTCTAATGTGTATGTTGGTTATAGGAGCATGGGAAAGTGTGTTGTGTTTGTTTTTAGGTTTTTGTTGTTTTTTTAATAGGCTTTTCTATTGCTGACAAACTACATTCCCTTAAATTATCTATGCCAAACTGGATGAATTCTGTAAGGAGTAACTCTTCTGTTCCTCCTTTGAATGTGAATTTGTGCAGTTCTCAGAAGTCTTTAATGAAGTTTGTTCTTCCTTGCTTGACCCTATATTGTCAAGTGTAGGAGAAATGCCAGAGTGAACTTGGAAGGTACATAGGTAATAGGAAAAATGGATTAAAGCAGTCCACAAAGACCTTTCTAGCATACACTGTTAAAACACAGTAAGTATCATCAGCTACTCTCATTCCATGTTGAAAAACATTCAAAGCTTTGATGTTTTAAATAGTCTAGTCTGTTCTTTTACAGCTGATTAACAATATTGAAGCTTAGTAAATCAACAATTTTTGGCAAATGTGTACAAGTACAGGTCAAATGTAGACTAAAACATCAATTATAAGAAAAAAAAATTGATCCTCATAAAATTTTTCCCTTACATCTATTCTGCAGCTGTGGCTATACTTAATAGTAATCTAGTGCATCTTGTGTATATGACAATGATATTTTCATCTAATTTCCTTCTGATTTGGAGACCAATAGGTCATTTCTCTATCCCCTTGTATTACAGATATTATTTTGTGGTCAAGTCTTTAATATGTGAGGTTAGAACATCTCAAATCTGCATTTCTTGTGAAAAGCAGCAAGTAGAAAAAATGTATCTGATGCTTTAATAAGAGCTTCATTTTCATGCCTTTCTGAAAATGCATTATGAGAATCAAAATCAATGAACTCGAAGGAGCTGAATTACTGATTAAACACTTCCACTCTTTCAGAAACCACAGAAGTCTCTCCCACAACTTGATACTGCAACAACTCAACCCAAAATACTATTTAAAAAAAAAAAGGTAGCGGGGGGGGGAAGAAAACCCATAAACAACAAAACAAAACCCTGTGTGTGTATCTTTGAAGAGATTTAGATTTTTTTTGTAAACAATGCTCAGGCATAACTGACTCAGTAAAGTAAATTTAATTGCTTTCTTCAGCGCTTGGTCTCCTGTATAACTTCAGGAGGTTGAATTACTTAGGAAAAATTAATTTGGGGATATGTAAAAACAAAGAGAAGGATGATAAAGAGGAGAGAAATAACAGGAGGAGCCTGAAAGTTTAGTAACACCTGGATGCTCTATAGTTTCTATATGAAAGAACAGAAAGGCAAATAATGGAACATCTTCATTTGAGTCCCTCAAAAAGAGTAGAGGGTCATAAATGTTTGGAACCATGTTCAACAAGAGCAGCAGGAGTTTTAATAACTAGAGGTTCATAAAGTCAGGATAATCTTGTGGAGAAAGTACTTAAGCACTATCTTCACATATGACTCCTAAGTTACTTAAAAAGATGTTTCATGTTTTGAAGAAAATGTCAATGAATTTTTTCTAACCTATCCAGTACATATTTACATAGATTGGTAGGAGCAACTGAATCATCATTCACAATACTTGGATTGATGGACAACTTGTAAAAGTGTTTCCATTCAGTTTTTCATTCCTTTCAGCTCAGCTCTCCTGAGGCTATCTCTGCTCTAGAGAACACATTTGAATTTAGGAGACTAGAAAAATCCTGTAAAATTTCCCTGGCAGATTGTGCAGTCAAAAATTAAGTAAAACAATGAGAATTATGTCATTCATTGTGGAGACGGATGTCAAAATATTTTTACAAATGTTTCCTTGTGTCCCAAACAAACCAACCCCTCTTTATTGCATTTCAGTGAAAATTCCCAATGGAACGGAGTATGTGCCCTGGTGTAGGGTTGAAGCTAGATGAAAAACCAAACCTGTTACATTGATAAGTATCTGTTTCTGAACAGTGGCATCTGCCAGTTCAGCATGCAGAGCACTATAGATGAGTTACTCAGTTCAGCAAGTGTTCAAAATAGGTTCAAGTATGCTGAGGGCTACACATGCACATGTACACACACTGAAAATACAACCCAAACAACCACCAAAAAATACAAACAACCAAAGCCCCACACAAAATAAAAAACAACCAAGCAAAAAAAAAAAAGAAATAGTGCAACTTGCTTATCTGTAAATCCCAGAATTTATTAAGTTACTCCTGTGTGAAATAAAATCAGAAATGTCCAGGAAAATAAGGCAGGCAGGAGAGGAAAGATTATGCTGAACTGTCAGTCATGTGCCACTGAAAGATGTGTGTTACCAATAGCAATATTTCTTGGCTAATCCCTAACTCCATATATTCTTAAAAACCATGAAGAGTTGTTTATTACAATACAGAACTGTATATGCTGCCATAAACTGTAGAAATTGCTGAAATGATAATACTGATAAGCAAAACCTATCAAGAAGCAGTAAATTAAACCTTAGTTCTTGTGGACTAACTTCCTTAGTACCAGGGCCTTGTTAAAAATGGGAAAATGTTCTTCAGAGAGCTTTGGAAAAGAATAATGAAGAGAAGGAACTATGTAGGAGTTGGATACTTGACTTCTTAATACCAGAGCCTCAGGTGTCACAGTAAAGCAACAAGAAGTTATCACAAGTAATCCAAGTTTGGGTGTCCTGTGCTGCAGTATTCATTGTTTGCCAAGTACCTGTTTGTCTGTATATTTAAATCTTACAACCAATGCCAAGTAATCTCCTTTAAAAGATACAATTCTATGTGTATTTAAGAGTAGTTAAGCACTGTAATGACTTGCTAAATTCTATTTTCCCTGATCTAGAACCTAGATATCTAAAAATTAAGGCAGTTCCTTAAGTACTGACATAGTTTACTAAAAATACATTTGCTGCGTTTTTTCCTTGTAGGACAAAACAGTTAAACCTACCACTTTGCTAAGCTATGTAGGAAAACATCTCAAAACAGCAGCTTTTTTTTTTAAACAAATAATATCCCAAAATAGATGGAGTATTTTAGTTCAGTCATCCCCACTGTGAATAGAATAATTATGTTTTCTGCCTTTTATGTTTTACGATGTTAATATTGCTTAGAAATGTTTGCTTTTATTTTCATTTAATTTGCGCTTCAAGCAGACAGGTTACCTTTGGGTTCTGTTCCAAGGATCATTCCCTTAATGTCTATCTAGTGTTTGAATTACTCAAATAACAGGGTTAAAAAATGCATTTGTTTGGCTGATGAAGTCTGACTGATACTGAATATTGTTTTTTGCTGAAAGCTGCTATTCCAGCATGTTGTCAGCAGCTTCTATAACCCAGCTGCCTGAGAAAATGGCCTGAACTACTTGTTTTCTTGGTTCCTGCTAGACAACGTAAGGAAGGCTTCCAGTTAGAAATCCAGCTTTTCAAGGCCAAGTGTTTCTTATGTTAGTGGCTTAAAGAGTTTTTTCAGCAGACATTTTTTCTTACCAAGGCAGAAAAGGAAAAAACCATGTTGCTGATTAACATTAGTTTTCTGACCGTAAATAGTCCTGACAGCTTATTTCCTGCCTCTCTTTTTTTTTTTTTTTTTTTTTTCCTTCTTGATCAGTAGAAATGCCAAACACCAATCAGTGATTTGTGAATTGTGGAATGGCTTTAGAAGCCTAAGCATGAAGGTACCTGCCTGTACCTATTCTCATAACCAGTGCCCATGTCAGTACTGTACTGGTTCTTTCCATTTTAGGTGCAGGTTTCATATGCTAATAAGAAAGGTAATGAAAGCAATGCACATTTTTTCTTAAAGATTTCTTGGGTGTTATAGATGGTACTTGTTTTAGAGCAAACATATTTAGAACTATTCTCCAGCCAGACAAAACTTTCTTGTGATGTTTTATCTAATACAGTTTCATCAAACAGTGTACTGCTGCTAAAATGGGCAAAATTTAGCAGTATGTAGTACCAAGTTAGTGTAGGAGCAGGCTACCTTCCCCTTAGAGTGGTACATCTTAGCAGAAAGAGCTAGACAAGAACTTTCTAAGTGACAAATCAGCTATACTGTCAGAGTCCTGTTTCTGCCAGATACGTTCTGTCTCCTCTCAGGGCATTGCCAGTATAATCACAAAGATAATCCTCTGAGAAATGCTGCATGTAGACAGCATTGCCTATTCATTTATGGAATCGGCAACAAAGACCTGGTTGGTTGTGTATGGTGTAACAATGTGTCCTGATCACAGTGGTTTGTGTGAGCAATTATGTTTTGAATTTTCTTGGAACTAAACTGTTTACAGCATAGTATGGTTCTGGAAACTGCTGCTGGAGTATAATATATGTTTTGGGACATGGATGTAGCTGAATGCATCAGTGGCAACCTACAAGAAAAAATCAGTCCATAGATAGTAAGTCCTTACTTGTATAATTGATGCTAGGCATTGTTGGCATTCTCTATTTCCACAGTCACTCTATGGGTACAAAGAAGGGTCCTCATCAAAGGAATACTGAAACAAGACCAATCAGCCTTGCTCTTATTGCATGTATCATCAGAATTTAGGTCAAACTTATTATGTGAAGGAATCACAAGTCTCAAAATACACCTAAAATGCAAACTTCAGAAAGGTGCTAGAAAGCTTCAAGTTGATTTTGGGTGGAGGGCTTCTTATGCTTTATTCCTCTTTTAATATTTGTGAGACCTAACTATGACCTTAACATCTTAATAGAAGGAACCTCTTTCACTGAGCTTCATTATTTTCAAGAGTTATGGTAGTGAAAAAACCCACCCTACAGTACTTACTCTTCTGTCAAAATTTCCCCTGAAATATGCCAAGTTCCTGGAACAGTGATCATTTACAGGGAGGTTCTGTGTGCTAGCGATATGATTAAAAAGAATATTTTAGATGGGTGGGGATGGTTAACACAGGCCAACCTGTCAAACTTTAAATCCATTAATAGCATTCACATTGTCTTTGTATTTCTATGAAATGGCAGATAGAATCCAATTTAGCTGCTTTTATGTCACTTTATTTCATAAGAACTGGAGTGCTGCCATTGTTCATAAACAAGGCTGGGGAAATCAGAGTAAACTGCTGAATATCCTCAAATATTTGGCTCAAATTTATTTCTGTAAATAAGTAACTGCAAGTCAACTGCCAGCAGTGACTAAAACTCTGCTATGTTCTTAGCTGAAAACATGAAGTAGATCCATGTGAAGTAGTGCTTAACTTTATTGTCTGTAATTTCTAACACCATTGCAATTTCTTGTCTATACATAACTATTAACAGCTAAGACTGTATCATTTAGTTTTATTCTGAGTAGGACTGATAGCCACAACACATTAGTTGAGCAAATCTTCCAGTTTTGAATTCTCCTCCTCTAGTGGCTGCTTTGTACCATTGTTTCCATGTAGTAGGAGAAAATTGTTAGTGTTTGGAGGTGTCGTATTGAGGAAAAATACAAGTACTAGGAGAGAGACAACTTTTATGCGTTCCCAGACCTGTTTATGGGAGGTCCTGTGATATGAATGTGCCGTATAGCTTTGGGCTTTTCTCACTTCAGTCCAAATCACTGCTACAAGCTCTTTATTTTTAGTGATGACTGACAAGTGGCATCGCAGTCAAGATTCCAAATTCTAAAAGTTTAGTACCCAAGTGAAAAGATATTGCAATTATAGAACACTTGGATATTTAAGTCGTGCCTGCCTTGTCTCATGTGGCTGTATTTCTCTGCCTTGCTCAGAAGCTGTGAAGGTGGTCTGTGCTGGCAGTGTTCAGGGACACAGCAGGGCTGGCACCTTTAATATCCTTTTTGGCTGGTGGCATTTATCTCCCCAGTGATGTTCAAGTGCAGAATTGCTGTGTGACGTTAGTGCAAATCTTGTCTTGCTGCTGGGATTTTCCCAGGTTATGGAATCCAGTTCTTAAGGGAGAACATGGGAAGGTGGTGATGATCAGTATTCTCTCTCCATCATAGTCACATATGTAAGGAACAGCTTCTGTATCACGTGTGCAACCAGAAATTTGGTATTGCACAAACTTTATTTTTTCTCAAGAATGAATCACAAAATATTCAATAAATTTTTTTCTCAATACTGTGATTTGCCGGTGGTGGTGCTGAGTGTTTTTGGCCCTTATTTAACTTTGGGATATATCTGCTGTTTTGACTGGTTTCTTTAGAGTTTTTGTTTTTATCTTGTCTGTTTCTTTCTGTTGCCCTTAGGCACTTCCATTAAAGTTAGCATTTTATTGGCATTTTGTTGGAAAATGCCAACTCAAACAAGCGGCAGAAGCATTTTGGTATGAAGTGAGTAGTGTAGCTATTTAGGAATAAATAACTTGGAAAAGAGGTACTATCAAGGTGAGTGAATGTAGAACTGTTCAAGAAGCCATGATCTAAAGGATGCCGAGACTGAAGTTTCCTATAAAAGTATGAATCTAACTTCTTTCTGTAACTTCAGAAATTTTTTTTTTATTCCTCCTTATTATGGGTTAACAAGACTGAAGTTAGGGACCCAGAGACTGCTGTGGTTATGCCTTTCAGAATCTGAGGTGTACTGCTTGTGACATACAGGTGCAATGCAAGTTGTCATGTTCCATTTGATTTAGTGGTAGCTAGCACTGAAATCCAACTTTCTACTTGTGGAGCATAGTGAAAACTTGAAAATGCGAAGATTATTTTATTGCAGCTATACTGCATGTGTAGCCTTTCAATAAGATTTCAGTGAACTGATAAGGATTAAATTGTCACATCACTTTTATCTTGCCAAAATGCACAAATCTTTTTTTCTCATAGGTACTTGAAGTAAGTTCTGATATTACTATATATTTTCATGGGTTTTGTCACTATATCAGACTGCTTGTGTACTTGTTTGAATACAAATAACATTTTTGGGTAGGATTTGTCTTTTCAAGTTCAGACTTCTCTTTTTTTCTGTAATACAATACTGGAGAGTATAACTGCTGTCTGTGTGCATATTGCACTACATGTGACCTGACATGTGATTCCATATGCAAGAGATAGTCAGCCGGTGTGGCATGTCAACACTGAAATGCAAGATGAAATATGCTAAGCAAATAACAATGTCATTAAAGAATAGGCTTCTGCAAAGAATAAGCTAGCTGCATATTGAAGTGTTTGAGTTCCTTAATGTAGTGCCATTAGTTTGAGGGTGGGAAGGGGGAGAGGATCAGTCATAACCCACAGGCAGTATCGTAACATCACTTGTGCATTTAATTATATCCTGCTAACCATCAAGCTGTTTGCATTTCTGATTCTACCAAGTGCCTCCAGTATTCCTAAAACAGCTTTGAAGATTTCTCCCTGTCCAATAATTCATCAATTTCATTAGTACACAACACAGCTGATGACATGAGCGAATACCTTCCTAAATAACTGATGTGCCAGTTTTGCAGCAATAAAATTGCCATAGTCATCCTCCTCTCCTCTATTAACAGCACATCAAAAAAAGTTAAGGTTTTTTTCCTCAATTTAAAGGAGTAGGAAGAAGCAAACAAAACCAGTAAGCTATTCTACTAAAAGACTCTTTCAGGGATATAAATGAAATAATTAAATAAAATATAGTAATGTAGAACTTGATGGAATGTTGGTTTTGATTATATATTACCAATTCATTGCCTGACTAGCTTCAGCAAGTCTGACCTCAGTTTTCAGTAGTCTGGGCATTTTTAATGTCTTGTCTTTGCATCAACCATATTTTATTTTCCTTTCATTGAAACATAATCTTGCATACACGCACAACTGATTACAACTTAGTTCTGTGGCTTTTCAGTATCACTCTTACCAAGCAGCTGCACAGTAATTAAATCATTTTGCAAACTGCACACATTACTTTTGCATTTGGTAAAGTTTCAAGATATCTTTCATGCCTAGAGGAGAGTTCAACAGCAACATCTGAAGTATGTAAACAAAGCAAAATGGAACTTAACAGCATACATGACTGTCCAGGTATTGGTGCTGTTTTTTAAACGAGCGCATGCCAATGAACCTTGGGCATGTAAGACAACTCATTCTCGACTGTTTTTTTACTTTCTGTACTCAGTTATGTGTAGTTTGTGTCTCAGGATGGGTCTTGACTAAGTGGAAAATTACAGATTTCTTGGTATCTCATTTACTGTTGAACTGAAGGGCAAACTAAGCACATGGGAGCTTTACAGTGTCTTAATCACAAGTGGCAGCTAGGTTTTGATCATATGCATCAAGTTAGTAGTTGTTAGGTGGATAACTTGCATGACGTAATGCCACCTTCTGAACTGAATGACCATGATAGTATGGAAATGATCAGATGAATATTATGATGAGGCAGATTACTTTGTAGCTTTTGATTTGTGAACATTTGTGTTTTAATCAGGAATATCTAATGGCTTCTACTGGTTTAAGTGCTGAAAAATTTGTTGGCACAATGTAGGTGTTGCAACTTTGCGGTCGTGTAGAGCTATAAGAACCACTGGTAAACATGTTCATGTGTGGTGTTCTTCGATATTTTCCTCTGTTTCTCTCACATGGGCTTGGCAGTTTTTCTGGCTTGACATATTTTTGTGTGTGAAACAGCAAAATTTTCAGTTGTGGGAAATTCATTTCATTTTCTAGGGTAAAAGTAATAATTCAAGGAATCAATGCAAAAGAGCATCTTAAAGAAAAAAAAATAATTCGTAATCATGTCTCAGCGTAGTTACTATATAACTGCAATTTCGGACGCTCAACACAGTGTCAGATTGCCCCTTTCTTGAGGTGTTCTACCAGTAAAGCAGGAGCTGGATTTTTAATCACCCTTTTTATCTCTTTCAGGAGTGTAAAAATTAAATTCAGAATAATTTAAATAACATTTTCAGCTACTCCCTGAAATTGTTTCAGAAGGCCAACATCCCTCGGCCACTCTTTCTTTAGTCATTGCTCAGTTTCTTAAGAATTTTTCCTCTTTCTAAAGTGGAACTGAGCAGTTATATGTTTGGTTTTTTTGGTGTTTTGGTGGTTTTTTGTTTGTTTTTGTGGGGGGTTTTGTTTGGTTTTTTTTTTGAGTGTAACTCAAATTCTTTTGAAAAAGATAGAAGTCGGCGTATAACATTAAAGGGTACAAGGAGAATTGTAAAGGGAGATTATCTATGCTGTGATTCTTTCATAAATTTCCTGGAAATATTACTGTTGTAATTGATGGGTTTGTAACAGCAATTATTCTAGTCCCCCTCAAGAAATGCAAGCTGCATCCATTCCACAGATGATAAACTTGTGCTGTTGCCGCAGGCAGCAAACCAAACTTGATGAGGAGGTTCTTTTGACAAAGGTCTTCTGTTGACACCTGGAGTTGTATTAAACACTGCAATATCAGCTAGAGGTGTGTGTAACTTTAGTGTCAGGCCACTGACATGACTGGCAAAACTTTGTAGTATTGACTTAATGCAGTGCAGTGATGTTATTGGCATGGGTCATTAGTTGTCTCTAGTAGTGCTGTTTTCCCAAAGTAGAACATTTGTTAAGTTAGTGGAGCTGGGAACCCTCTGGCCACTTTTGACCTTCTCCTCTGTGTATATCAGAGCGTAAATATTTGAGGTCTAGTTACTATAAAGCACCATGGCTTGCCTTTCCTTGGAAAAGAAAGTTTCTGAGAGAAAGTAAATGAAGATATAAACTTAAATATAACCCCTATTCCCACCGTAGCGTTGTTTCAGAAAGCACATTAAGTCACTTTTAAGGGAATAGCACACAAAGAACCAGTTTTATTTATTTAGTTAGATTAATTCCATTTTAATATTTCCATTAGCCACTTTAAACTTGGCACTGCCAAGTAATAAAATCTTCCAAATATTGACAGATCGAAAAGTAAATGCCACCAAGGCATGACAAGCTGTTTTTCACCCAACCTCCTGGAGGTACAAAGGCTGCTATCATAATTTATTTATATATTAATAAGGCACATGATTTTTATCACTAGTTATTCTCTTCTAGCAATTAAGGTAAAGCTGATAAAATCTTTGCTAAGTCAACATTTGTGTTTGTTAACTTTTGAAAATTCATAGCAAAAATCTCTCTGGCCTTCACACTGGGAAGAAAAGTATAAAACTTATCTTGCAGAGGATGACAGAGTCAGACATGGATGGAAGGAAAAGGAGAGGTCAGCAGGGATGGAATATATAGGCACCTGAACTGGCAATGGCAAACTTGTGCTTGGTTGCTGGGGGTGTACAGTGGACAGCGTGGCGAGTGTGAACTGTGCTGTTCCTACCGGTGGTCAGAGCTACTGGACTGTCAGGGGCAAATATTTGAATGAGTTGCAGGTAGAAACAGTTTGGTTGTTCCTTTTAATTAGGCTTTTTATCTCTAATGTAATCTTGGCAGCTAATCTATTCAGGACTTGACAATATTGTTGAGTCCATGTGTGGGAGAAGGGCCAAAATGCTGGATGAAACTTGAGAGAGTTAGTGCACTGAACCAGTGATCTTGCATGTTCTACTAAGTAGCTTTTAGCCACAGAAGAAAAATGCTATTTGTGTATATGCCAATGTCAAGGAAAAATTACCACTTACCTGTGTTGAAAGAGAAAATCCTTTATTTTTCAAGAGGATGTCCTTACAGTTACTAGTTCTGGAACCCACTCTTGGATGCTTGATCTTGCAGCTGACTTAAAATATTTAAACAATGAATATTCTTACACTAAGGAAATATTTTCAGAACTGTAAGTATTTGAAAGGTAGAACACATCTGTATGAAGACACTTAATGTTTATTCAAACTTGTCCCCAGAGTGTCTTTATCAGCTGAGAAACTCCTTTTTAGTTAGTGTTTGCCTGAGAATCATCATAATTAGCATTTACTGTAAAGTATAAATGCATTCTACTTTATAATTGTGAGTTGGGTTTGTGCCTGGGGGGTGATTTTAGTAGTCAAGGAGAAGGCTACTAGCCTGGCTCCTGTAAGAAGCTTCAAGAAGCTCAGTCTGCCTCAAGTTGGACACACATCTGTCCAAGGCTAAGCCAATCAGCACCTCTGTGATAATGTATTTCAGAGGGGAGAAACTTGTGGGGTGGTTTCCTTTGGGGAGCTCTTTTCTTTGTGAGAGGAGTGGGACTAGAGACAACCAGTGGAGAAGGAGTGGGGAGGGCATGCCAGAGCAATTATGCCCCTTTGGCTTATGGTGAAATGGCAGGCCAAACCCTTGCAGCCCTTAGATCACTGGTGAGGCACAATCCCATTTGTGGCCCTTGGATGGCTCCACACTGGAGCAGGGGAGTGTTCCTGGGTTTAAACCATAACAAAATGTGTAAGGTGTAACTCATTTCCAATTAATTGGAAACAAGGCTCTGTATAGCATATGTGGGAAGAAGACAGTTTCTGGCCTCTGGCTAGTGACATTCACTTTTTCAACAACACTGCGGAAGTAGCTGCTAATCTCCATTTGAGTAGTGTAAACAGTGTTTTGTCACATGTCCAGTGTGCTGTGCTTTCTAGGAAGGCGTGTCGTTCTGTTTAATGTGGTTACCCAGGCACAAACATGAAAGTATCTGTGTATTAATGAAATGTTTTAGCAAATTTTTTAAACCTCATTACCTTAAAAAGATAAACCCATGCACTGGAGTGTCTGGCAATATATACCTTTGCTCCTTGACAACAGAACTTGTGACTCGGGTAAGATGAAAAGTGTAAATACAAATGCAAATACTTGGCTAAACCTTGAAAGATGTTATGCACTTCCCAGCTGAGCAAACCCTTAGTAGGAGCTAAAACTTTGATTCATTGTGATATGCATATGGATGCAAACGGATGCCTTCTTGAACTGCCTGTCTGTCTTCACTACTAGACAATTTTGTAGTAGAACCGAGGTCCTACTAAAACAGTTGTTTTAGCTGTGGAGAATGTTGCTGGTTACCGGTTAATTCAGCTTTTCAAACTATGCAATCTTTAGTGGGGAAAAAAAAAAAAAAGTACCAAATGCAGTTTACTTAGTGTATTTAGCACTATTAGGTTTCCTAACTGTAATTATTATTCCCAATAGTATTATTCCATATTTTGTTTGATTCTGCTATTCACTGTATTTTTAGTTTTTACTAAGTTGTAAGAGTAAAGTATACAATAGTTTCATGTACAAAGGGAAGGTAAGGTGAAGTGTTATGTCACAGCTCCTGAAACAATATTATAAATTTGTTCTCTAAACACTGAATCCTTAAGTTATTTCACAGGCTCTGCTTACTTCATACCCTGAATTCATAAACCACTGTTTAACCTGCAGATCTTACAGCTAGCAAAACCAAGTTCTATTTTCTTAGCCAAAACAGTAATTCATAAAACTACTGGTTTGTAATTTACTTATAAGCCACAGTAGCTTGAGTCCCTGTAAAATATGGTATGGCTTATGTTCAATAAAATGAAGTGAATGAAGTGTTAATTTGATAATTGTGTGGTTCATCTGAGTACTAAAATAAAATAGGGCATGCTTTATTCCATTACAATTGGACTACCTCAGGGGTTATGATGGTCTCATGACTTCAACCACCCAAGAAGCAAGCTCATGTGCACTATAGTGTGCCCAGAGGGCTTTGCTACGACTGTAATGGAGGTTTCTGTCAGAGCTGGTTTTGTCCTAAGAGATGGACTGTTTTGTCTTAACCATGCTTTAAAAAATATTTTCAGCAGGCACAAATCTTGTTTAATATTATGTAAGAGAAAGAGTGCCTATGAGAGAAGTAGAAACTCACTGATTATTTTTGCTTAATACCCTTTCTAAAGGTTCTTTATTCAAATATCACATTAATGAGATGTGTTCAGTAATAAGACTTTTAACTGAATTATTAATAATAGTAGAAAGGTAACAGAATGACTTGTAACTAAGACAGTAGAGATATTCCATTAGTTTTATGGATAAGGTCCATACTTCAGGAGTTTAGTCAAATACTGAAGTTTTGGTACTACTTTTAGTATTACATTTAAGAATGGTGGTAGCATAAGCATGTTATAGCCATAGGCTTAAAATCCTGATTCTTTAGTGCTGTTCATTTGAGTAGTACCTGTAAAATGGCCCAGGTTCCAGTGATACATTTGGGACTCTATCTAAATCACGTATCAGGATTGTAGCCCAAGATTCGTTGATTTTTAGTTAGTATTTCTCTGCTATGAAATATTAGTCAACCTAGATGTGTAAGCCAGCTTTGGTTTTCTTGCCCACCTTCAGTCTGCTTTTATCTTTCTTTATATTTGGGTTGATACAGGACAGTTGGAACTGACAGATATTAATGGACTGTGTGGTAGGTCTGTACATTCTTCTAAAAAATCTTTTGTTTCAATGCATCTGAGGATTGCATTCTTGAAGCTTTTTGGGTAACATCTCTGGCATGAACAAACTGAAATCTCTTAATTGGAAGCCTGAGATGATTTTCAGCTTAAGTTCTGCAGAAATTGAGGTAACATGGATGCTGTTAGGGATGATTTCTTTCTCCTTGTTACTTAGTTCTTGAGGATTAGAAGAGATACTCCAGGTCTAATGTTATCACACAACACCTTTTTGTATGGTGTTATACAGGGAAAGTGAAAGTTTTATCAGACTGTACCTGTAACTGTTTAGAATGCAGCCATATGTAACTCCTGTTATGAACAAGTCACTGGTCACCAAATCAGATTGGAGTCTGAAAATATCTTTTGTTTCATGACCTGTCCTCTTCACTAACCTTTTCACTAACCCTAGTAGCACTTCTGCTACTAGATGATCCAAGACATTTTTTATGTTACAGTACTAATATTTAAACTCAGCATATTAAGTTCTAGTGATATATTTACTGCACCTTAATTGCATGACTGTTACCATCAGCCTTACACATTCCTCAGTGTTTGAAATGGGATATTCTAATTAAATAACGAAGCACAATAAGGAAAAGTATGTGCTGGTAAACTGTAAAAGCTATGATCTCACGACTGCTATGGTTCCCAAGTAAATATTCTTCTTTGAGGGTTGTATCGGTGCTGTTGTTAAAAGATACAACCTTGAAGTCTGGCAAGAGGAACTTAGTTTATGCTGCTGAGTGATAGCGTCAACCTTCAACTGAAGGTTGTTTTTTTCCCAACAGAATTATTTCACCACCCTGAAATGCTCACATAGGAATTCCCAAAAAATTAAAAAATCACTGAATCAGGTAACCACAGGGTGTGTTAGCTTCTCCCTTTTTTCTCCTTTTCATAAGAGAAAAGAACCTATTGGCAAGGTCAACAAACATAACTCCCTGTGGCCATTTTCAACTTCTGAACCATTTCAGTGTTTCAGTGCTGCAAAGGGCTGGAGACACCTTTCTTGGCTGTGAGAAGGTCAAGAAGACTCAGGCTGAATAGTGTCTCTGAACTAGGAAGAACTGTTACTGCTTACCCATCACACTGGGAAAGGCAGCGATAATACAAATACACTGTGTAGCTTCCAGTATTTATAGCAAGCTGTGCACCCACACTGAATGACTATTTCCTTGCTGATGAGACCTTTGCAAGCCAAATGCAACTTACCTCCTGTATTAAAATGACTGGCATGAAACTGTCTTTTCAGAGTAATGAAGAGATTTGCTTGTCATATATCCACTTCTTCAACTAGAGACTTACATTGACAGTGAAATACCCCTAGGGAAGTAACTGTCACCAGGAATAATAGCTGCAAATAATTCTGGCAACAAGTGTTCAAGCATTAAGCTCCCAAGTGGCAACAGAACTTTTTTTTTTTTTTTTTTTTCCATCAGAGCTTCTACCTGTCACTGAACTACCAAGAACATTTATTTTGTGATATATAGCCTGGTATCCATGGTCAACAGCTAATGCCTCTAAATTTCCCCTGCCTTTAATAAAGGTTATATCAAAATCAATCTAATGCAATGACGTCAGTGGGGAAGCAACAGTTTGATTTTAAAATCAGATAATCTCATGCTGGACAAAGAGGGACTTATATGAACTGGAAATGATTTCCAACTCATCTGCAAAATGAGCAAGGTATTTCTGCTTCCACCACGCTGTCCTCACTGCTAACCTTGAAGAAGGTATTCTTTGCAGTTAGATTGTTTATAGGACCCTAGCATAGTGAGGCAGTGAGGGCAGGCAGTCAGAATACACCGTTTCTAGCAAACACTGGGTGTCTGAAGTTTATGGCTCTTCCAGGTAGATGTGAGTTGAACTCATGTTCTAAGCAAACAGTGTTGATGAGTAGAAAATACCAGATTTCTGTATTAGTTTTGGAAGCATGTTACAGGTTGTTCTTACCAATTGGTTCACATCGATATCAGATATAACTAGAAAATAGTTTTGAGTAGCATTTTGGAATATGGGGATATAAACATTGATCTATTGAGCCTTTCAAGAAGAGGAGGAGGTTGCATTTGAAATGTTTATCAAATACATGAAAAACACCACATTGTGTGAGTAGCAAGGCCAGCAGCAAAAAGCACTCATGTTTTCCGTCTTTAAGGCAGTTCTCAGTCTTTGCCAACAAAACAGGTCAGGCTCAGGCTGCTAACTTTCACATCTGAATTATGTTGGAAGATAGCTCTGAACAGAAGCATTTGTAATAGAGCTAGTCAAATTAAAGACTTTTGTCCAAAGTGGATTAAAGTCAGTGTGAAAGTTTTCACTGAAGTCTATGGACTTGGTGTTGCGGTCTTAATGGGGAATTTTAATTTAAATGCATGCTTTTATTTATGTTAAAAACTAACAATGTGGAGCCCATGGTACTAGTGCAGTACTTGACTTCTTAAATCAGTTAAAAATTATTTGACATTTAACTTAAGTGGAACAAAACTATTAGTTCTCTAATTGCTTTGTTAACATTAGATGGTCAATCTAAAGCTCATTGACATTAGTATTGCTTTATGTTAAATAATGAGTTTCTGATTGGGAATTGGAAGTATTTAAGTAAAACTAAAATAGAAGACAAAGGCAGGAAAGTTTCTCATCTTTTATAACAGTTGGGGGGTGTTAAAATCAGCTTAGCTAGTGAGAATAGATGGAGAATAGGTAGATTCAGCCAAAACCAATTTATGGAATTCCTTTTTGTTGTCTCTTTTCTTAAAAACAAAAATTTTTGTAGATTCCCCATATTAGGAAAGAAAGGGATACT
>JANHGN010012149.1:36210-55092 GCA_024605025.1 Megaceryle maxima | reverse complement strand
AAGGTGGGGGAGAAAAAAAAATAAATAAAAAATCAGTAAACAATATTTTTTAAATTTTTATAGTATATTTTTGTAACATTTTTTTATTATTTTAATTTTTAAAAAGTATGTAATGTAAACAAATATGCTTCAGCCCATATGCTGCCAAATCATCTGAAAAATATATAGGTCTGTAACATTCCAAAGTATATTTAATACAGCCTACATAACAGAAACAAGCATAATAAATACATTAACATGATTTTTATGAACTCACAACATAGTTCTTAAGTATTAATTTGCCTTTGTAGAAGCAAAACACCTTTAACTTCTTGAAGAGTATATAAATAAACTGCTAACTCACTCCTCTTCCAGACTTGCCAAAACTCAATTGATCTTTTTAAGGAGTCTCATCATTAGTACATGATCATAGCACTGTTTGTGATTTTTTTCTGATGTGGTACATACAGAGCTGTCTTGAGAGCAAGAACAGAAACCTAGGGCCCCATTACACAAAATAAATGACTATTAGGTTCATGTCCCGGCATTTGTGCCGTTAAAAAAAAAAAAAAAAAAAAAATTCTTCCTCTCCTTTATGGTCCCGTATCAAATTAATTTGACCTTTCTTTGAATGTAGCTGTCACAGGAAGGGTGGAAAGTGCTTCCACTGAAAAAAAGCCTGTATTCTGAGGCATGTTTAACACAAGGTCCTGGATCCTACTGGAGAAGAAAAAGTGGGAATAGGGTAACAACACTCTTACAACTTACATGCTGCCACAGTTACTTTAAGTCTTACAGGATCCAGCATAAAGAAAAGTGATTCTCTGAAGAGGACTCTGGCATTGCAATCACATCTTGGTATTCCTCCTTCAGCAACATACAGGCAGCAGAACTGCCAATTGCTGAAATCTTTCTTTGTGATGTCTAAAATGCACGTGTATGATACAGAAGAGCAATTATAAACTCCTCCACTGTATCAAGAAATACGTAAAACCTGTTTATCCTGGAGAGGGCAGAGACTGCCACCTTGGCTTTACTTTTTTGGAGAATGGCACCCACACAAATTTAAGCAGCTTTCCTAAATTTCTTTCTTTAAATTTCTTCAAATGCTAGAGATTTCAGTTCCCACAAAACAGTACCAAGGGTCAACAATTACCTGTGAACAAGGCGGTTTTAACTAGTAATCCCAGTGGTGTTTTCACAACATTACCCATGTCATACACCTGTTTTCTCAACACATACTCTACCTGGAAACCATCAGGAACTGCTTCCTGCTCATGCCGTGTTGGCAGGCTGATGAACGGAACCCGACACCCAGGGCCTGAGCCCTAGAAGCACAACAGAAATCATGTGAGTGACAAATGTTTACACGAGATGCTAGAAATGTGGCTGGGAGGTAAGAGCCAAGCGCCCGTCACCATTCACACACACTCTTTTTACAGGTCACACCTTTCAAAATCATGTCTCAACTCTCTGAGAAAGTGACATGGACTAGTGTGTATCTGGCCCTCAGTGAAAGAAAGGGCGAGGGGGGGGGAAAAAAAAAAAAAAAAAAAAAAAAATCAATCACAGTTTCCATTCCAAATACATCCCTGAACATCCATGTTTTGACCCAAATTCCCTCCTGCATTACTGTCTATTGAAATGCTACTGTTTCTTTTCAAGCCCAGGTTTCTGGTTGGCCAACTTCAACAGTCTCACAAGCTGAAAGCTATTCCATAGAATGGAAATCTGTTCAATATGATGATAATTTGATCCCTCAACCCCAAAATACACACTATACAACACAGATTGGGTTTGCCATGACAGAAGTGTCTTAACAGCAAGCTCCAGGAGAAAGCTCATTGAAGAATCATTAGTAATACAGGGTTTTTTTTTTTTCCACACAGTAAAAGAGCAAGACACTTAACTACTTTAAAAAGCATGCTCAGAAGACTCTGACCTCTACAGTGGTGATGGAGCCTCCATTCTGATGCGCTACTGTTGACTCCTGCCCTGTTACCACCGTGGTCACTCCATCTGGTGACAGTGGAGACACACCTGACAAACCATCTGCATCCAGGACAGGCATAGGGCTACCAGGGATAATACCAGCACTTTTAGCTGCCAAGTCAATAGCACCTTTTGTGAAGCAAAAAAAAAAGAAAAAAAAAAAATTTACCAGCCTTTTCTTCAGCCAATTACTTTGTTGTGACTCACCTAAAATATTATCTTTTTAAAACTTCCAGTTCTGCCCACCCTGCCCTTCTAGGGGTTTTTTATTTATTTATTTATTTATTTTGTCCTGAAAATTGTTAAGTATTTGGTTATGCAAGTTCTAGAAATTTCCTACAGTTTACTAGAGGAGCTCTAAAAACAACATTGCCTTATTTTGCCGTCTTGCCTCTAGCAGCCATTTAGACTCAATATTTAGACTCAATATAAAATACTAATGTTGTTGCAAGGTTAATTTCACCCAGATCTTTTAAAATCCATTTGGGACATCTGAATGTCTTCCCATCACAGAGAATCCTCTAAGCAAAGCATAGAGGCAGTCATTGTTTTGTCCTCACTTATTCTAATTATGAGCTCCATTCTTTTACTGCAAGACAATATTTGCTTGGTGTACACTGGCAAGTTTCCTTTATTGCAGAATTTGTAATTCCACATTAGTAAAGCTGTTTGTAAGTTTCTTTCAAATGTCTCAACCCCTTTTCAAAGTGGTCATGTTACAGAACATCATAAAAAGTGTTCAACTTTGCTTACAAATTCTAAAACCCTTGCTTTGCCTGCAGGTCAGACACAGGAGAGGAACCTAGTTCAGGCTGTCCCACCACTGACTGCTCCCTTTCTGCAGTCAAACAAAGCCACAGACAGTGAGATATCATTAACAGAGCTCCTTTCTTTAACTTCTAAAAGCACTCATGGTTTTACCTGGGAAATAGAAACCAACAACGTAACATCATACAGATCACAACAGACTGTGACTCTCATTCTGTTCAGGAAATTACTTACTAGACAGATGGTTGGTAGCCTGTGTTGGAAGAACTTTGGGCACAATTGGACGAGAAACAGCAGCTTTAGTCAGTGAGGACTGGATTGGCCGAAAAGAACCTCTCCCTAGGGTGAAGGATTAAATACCTCTCAGGCAAATAAAATCTAACATCTTTAAAGCAGAGCACAATAGAGTTCAGTGGAAGCAAACACATTTGTGGTGGAGAACGATGGAGACAATGAAACAGACTTGAAACAGTACCACAGGCTAACTGGTGCTTTACCACAGAAACACAATTGCAAGTGCTGCCGTGTTATTGAAGCCTCTTGTTATTTTCAGTTAAGACAATCTTTAAGGTCCTATGTTGATTTTGAGATTTAAGCCAAGACTGGGAATCACCTGTACTACCATGGTACTCAAGAGCATATCAGTAGAAAAGGACGAACGGGCAGTATATTGATTATACCATGAGATGTCAATAGCATCCTAGGTACTAGAAGTCCATTATAAAAACCAGACAAAGAATTCTAACCTACAGAAAAAAAATCTCATCTAAATAATTTATTCCAAAATTTTGTCTCCTTGTAGAAAACTCCTTTTCTTCCCTTTCCCACTGAGAAATGGAAGGAAAAAAAAAAAAAAAAAAAAAAATCATAATGATGACTTGCTTAATGATCCAGGAGAACAATCCCATCATCCTGTATGAAGTGACTCAAGCAACTGGTAAACAACTCCGTGGTTTTGAACAGATCTGTTCCTCTTTTTAGAAATTATTCCTTTATGCAGTTTTAAGGGACACTTTCCAGTCCATCTCATGGCAGCATAAAACTGATGCAAGATATGCAGACTCACCTGTAATGGATGAGTTGGATAAGATAGAAAAGGAACACACATGCTGGGACGGATTTCCAGATGGCCTGGGGAGCAGTGTTCTCTGTGGGAGAGAAACAACAATAAACCAAAACATATTTAAACACAGAAGAGAGGGTAAAGCTCTTCCTCCAAGGCTCAGATGTTCGTGATACCTCCCAGAATAAGCAGAATATTTACATGGCATGACTATCATGCAACAGGCACAACAATGAAGTCTGTATAATCTGGAGAAATAAGCTAAAGGTAGGAATCATGTGTTTTCTCTGCAAACTACTAGAGAATTTCTAAACTACTAAGAAAATTTCCACATGGACAATCTTTAAAGAAATGCTAGTAAGAACTATATTCCTTTCTGATAATAGTTATAGTAATTTTCAAATCTCCCACAGAAATACAGCAGTGATCTTAAGGCTGGGATCTTATTTGTGTGCAAACTGATCTTCCACTACATTTAAACAAGTGTGCACTAATGAGGCAGCTGTATGTACTTGGGAGCTCTTGAAACGAATTGAATTGCATAGACCAGAATATCTCCCTACCAAAAAACCGTGCATGTAATTTCTAGGTCTCCTACTCTTAAACAGAGCAGAAGAGTCAAAAGGTATACTGACACTTGATAACTTTGTTTTCCCCAAACAAGTTTCCATTATTTGGGCTTTAGATTTCTGATATGCTCTCCTCCTGCCTGTGGTGTGACAGTAGCATATGCCTTTCTGCTGGGCTATCAGAGTGGTCTAAAGGAGGTTATTGTCTACCTACCACCTAAGTTCTACAGCAACAGGCTACCTCTTCCATGTATCTCTTTGCAAGTGCCTTTTTTTTTTTTTCCCCTCGAGAAATCATTGCTCTTTCAAATAGTGTTATGTTTTATTTCACTAGAGGCTTATACCCACTCCAGCTTAACAGCCATTATTGAGTAGGAAGCAGAAAAAGTATCTCTCAGGAGATCCTGTGGCAATGATGCTGGCAGCTCTAAAACTGACAGCTCAGGGTACCATTTGAGCACGCTGCTTTTGCACCACCAGCAGGCCCAAAGAGCAGAACCTGCTTTCAGAAGATGGGCATTTTTATTTTTCCCAAACTACCTCATGCACTCAACTACTACTGTTGTTGATGTTCCTCATATAGTGGCTATAACATGGCTAGTTACAATATAAACTAAAATGCCTATTGCTTCATATGCCCAGCTTCATTATTCCAGCAAACGTGCAAGGACAGTTCAGTTTTTTATTTCAGTTAGTTGCAAATCATTATAGCCTCCCTGATAACTATTCTGGAAGAAAACCAGGCATTTTTCACTTTGCAGATTGTTCTGACCTGTACTACTAACGGCTTCCGCAAGTGCCTGTTCCTTAACTTCCTTGGCTTTGGCAAGAAGAAGTCCGACTGCATCTGCACAAGAATAGGAAATGCATTACAAATTATTCTAAGCATGCAGAGTATAAATTATACCCCCCAAACACTGTTTTCAATAAAGTTTTAACAATTTATTAAAATAGTGTGTTTTGTTTCAGACAGTAGAATAGTCTTTCTGTTAGACTGTGAAAGTCTTCCACCAGGAAGATATTTTTTAATTCTTGTTTTATGTTGATAAAGCTTTCTCCTAAAAAAGCTACTTATCTACTGTAGCTT
Source organism: Megaceryle maxima (assembly GCA_024605025.1). Classification (NCBI taxonomy): domain Eukaryota; kingdom Metazoa; phylum Chordata; class Aves; order Coraciiformes; family Cerylidae; genus Megaceryle; species Megaceryle maxima. The sequence continues at coordinate 49,634 of JANHGN010012149.1, read as the reverse complement.
GCTGTGAAGTTGTCACTGAGATTGTATATGTAAAACTAGTACTTGAATTAAATACGTCAACAGGGTTGTGTTAAAATCAGCTGCCCAGTAAGGAGGGTATCAGTTTTGTTAAACCTACCAAATATATTTGCTAGAGCAACTTAATTAGAAAGTGAAACAGCTTCATAGGGCTGTGTGATGACATTTGGATTCTGGTCTGAAGAGGTGATGCCAATTCAAAGCACAATTATATAGTCAAAATCTGACAGTCTCAGGTAATACAATGTTATGCTGGAGCACCACTAGAAGTGCTGCTTCATCAACAAGTACTTTCTGATTAACCAAAAACCCCTGTATTACCTAGGGGAAGCTGGCTCAGGCACAACATGCTGCTGCTTTCATTCAGTCATCTCACTTACACTGATTGTGTCTAAGTGCTGCCGGAAGGTCAGTTCTGCTTCTTTGCTAGGCAAGAACAGTTTCCCATGGCGGCTGTTGGGTGGTAGAGTTGTAGGAACTGCAAAGAGTCCACCATCAGCATCTGTACTTCCAGAACTTGAGGGACCAGCCACCAAGAGAGGTCTAGGGAGGTTTCTCAAACCTAGGAGATTTTTTAACAGGGATTTAAATGAAGTGAAAACAAAAAAAATCAGTAACTATTTAGTAACTGAAGGATCACACAGAGAGTCGAGACATGGGGATTCTGGTTCTCCCACCATCTGTTCGTGATCTCAAATCATGAAACTATCAATCTGTCACTTTTCCCCCATGAAAATTGACAGTATTTACCTGCTTCACAAGGACACTGCAAACATTCACTTGCCTTGAAATCCATAGTTAATTATACAATTAATTAATTATGGTTAAATGGAATTTTACACTACTAAAGAAACTAGAATTTAAGCACACAGTTTTAAGCCCCACATGAACTGTGTTAACCAGTTTGTTTAATCAGCCTGTAGAAATACTTAAAGGCCCTTCCCACTAAACAAACTATATATCCATCATTCCTTTTGTAGGGGAAGATAATGCAGAACCAGACTCATTCTACAATGTTTATGTTTTATTTACATTTCTCCCTTGCCCCTTCTCCATAGTAATTCAAAATGCAATCCCAATAAAATTCTTCTGGTGACAGAGAAACTAAAGACCAAGTATCAGTTTACCAAAATACCTTGCAAAAGATGGATTGTCTTAAAAATACATTTGGCACAATGAAATAATGGCATCTGGCCCGAATGAAACTTTGCAATTTACATGTAACTTAAAAAAATACTGTAGGATTCCACAGTGCCGTGCTCAGTCTGCAGGCATCCAGATGTGACGAAAACCAGTACTGTTAGAACATCATTCTGAGATAACTCAGAAGTGTACCTGCCTCTTCCACAGAAGTACTTGCTGGTCATGTAACGCTGGGTTTTGTTACAATAGACACTAGCAGCTATTTTCACACCCAAACTGCACCCATGCTTGTCACGGTACCGCAGCCTCTGCTGCTGGGCTGGAGATCTCAGCTGGAAGGCAGCAGGCACCTCACCCAGAGGGGGAAGAAGCTAAGTGGGCAACAATTCTTAGTTGTGTCTGCTGCCTCCCTGGGCAGGAAGACAAGACAGGACAAGGCTGGGCCACGCTAATGCAGAGATGGGGATATTCAACAGTATTCAAGAAGTGTTTTGAAGAACATCAAACTTTATTTAGCTAACAAATAAACCTGCAGGTTTTATTAACCTCCTGTTTAAAAGGCAAGATTGCCACCCCTACCATACTTCTCTAGATTCTGACAGTTTTCTGAAGATTAATTAAAATTACAGTGTGCCAATGTATCTAAAAATGAGTTAAATGCAGAACAACATATGACCAGGAGTTGAGAGAACTGTTAAAGATAATACATACAGTATTATTTTTTTTTTAAAAAAGCAATAAAGAGATGCAACCATAATTATGTAATTATATTTTAAGCACTCCAGGTAATGTTGCATCACAGCTGTTACTTCACTTTTTCTAAATCTCTTCACACAATTCTCTCCATCCTCCATCTCTTTAGCTAGCTGTGTGGATTTTGTGGAGCTGTCAGTTTGCCCATGCTTTCTAATCTTTATTTTCTACTGCGAAGGCCAAATAAATTTAATTAAAAAAATAAAACCCAAAAGATGAAAACCAAAAAGCAGCTCGCACCTAGACAGACTCAGGACTAAAGTTTGAGGGAATGCACCTAGAAGTCTCATCACCAAAGGGAACCTGGCAGTGTGCTTTCTGACAGCCAAATCACTACAGTCATTTAATGGCACTGCATCTGAGGATACAAATAAGCTCAATAATTACTGTATACTCAAAGTTGCAATTCCAGACCACAAAGAATCCTACTTTAGATCCAAAACACCTTTACCAGGTCTGGTAAAAAGGATTCAGTTTGTCTACCAAACCCACACAACTTAGAGTGAAGATATCAGACTTGCTCGGGTAACTGTTGGACATGCTGGATTGCCACTACTGGAGGCCTAAGCTGAGTGCATTACCCCAGGCAGAACTGCTGAGAAGCTAAACTAATTAAGCAGGAAGAATGTACTGAGTAGTAAAAGTACATTTTCACTGCTTCTCTCTTCAAGCCAAACAGTTCAGCTGGAGCCAACTTGCCTATCACTGGTATGGTACAAAACCAGGAGCACATAATCTACACTTTTAATTTCCTGACTTTGCCCTGAAGACTATGTGCTCCATTTTAATAAGGCAATCCATAGTGCTACACAACCCTACTTGTAACCCAGGGATGCGAGTTGAAGACTAAGGTGGTTCTGAATCAAGGAATCTCTATGTAACCAGAACAGGTTCTGTTTCTAGGGGATCAAATACAAAGTACTGTTATCTTGCTGTTTCTGTCTGGTATCCTCAGTCCTTGTCTCCAAGTAAGCACAATGAAGCTTTAGGCAAAGATAAAACTGCTGTAATCGCCCTTTTAAAATGAAAACCACAAAAGAGCACATGTATGTTTTACAGCATTTGTTAAATTGCTCCTGGTCCACTGCTTCTTACAGCATGGGTGTGAAAAGGACAGGGTAAGAATCACAATTGTTCCCAGTAACCCCAGTATCTTCACAGACCTTTCTGAAGTCATAATACATTTACTGGCAAATGCAACTGGAGTGAAAAACAGAACTGAAATTCTTGGTCTGCATGGTTGGGGCTTACAAGTTGTAGCAGCTGTAGTTTCTATTAAGAGAAACAGTAACTCATAATCATTCTGTATTTTATAACAGCAGAATGGAACAGAAAATTTTCAGTAATTATCAACAAACTTCACACCATATATTTACTCCTGTGCTCTGTAAGCCTTTGCTCTCTTGAGATCCCATACCCTGCATCAGCCAGCTCCTACAAAATGCCATGTGAGAGTTCTGCTGGATTGTAAACTGTATTACTGACATGCATTGCTTTTCAAGATTCAAAGTACTGAATTCAGAACAACTCTAAAGCAAATTAACTCACACCAGTGTTCTTAAACAGTTAGGTTCATAAGAGCAGGAACACTCATTCGCACAGGGTTACATTGCTGGGATGTAGCCATTCATGGTATGAAGCACTAATGGTCTGATCTTCTGAAATGGATTTTTATGAATACCCACCTGAGGAGCTAGAAGCAGCACCAGGAGAAAAAGTCTTGCTGTTGCGAAGGGCAGATTGATTTCGTGCACAACCTGGACTCCTGGTGCTGATGGCAATCACTTTTCCTGGAGGAGTCAGCGACTGCTCCTCTTGAGCAGGCTTTATAGGTGACGTGGCAACAGAGCTCATCTCAGGAGTCTAAAAATGCACACACACTACATGACTATTGTGTACTGTTACAACAAATAGGCTGTTAAACTCATTGTACTTAGGAAGCTTACAGAAACCCCATCTGACATACTACAGTATCTTTAAGTACTCCAACCAGTATCTCTGGTGGTGTGTGGTGAGCAGCTGAAATTCCCTTCCTGTGCATTTAACAATGTTAAATGGGATCGGTTCAGTATCATTATTATGTTACAAACAGATTAAATTAACTCTGGACAAACTTCACACAGTGTGCTGGACCACCCCAGGATAAAACAAAACAAACCAAAACCAAACCAAAACCACAAAACCAACAACAAAACCAACAAGCCAAAACAGAATGAAAACACACACACACAAAAGTAAAGACACATCTGTCACAATAATGGAAAAGGTGTTGCTTTTAATTCAGTGCAAAACTAATTTTTATAAATTCTAACCACACAGAGGGCTGCTCTGGATAGAATTATATTGGGACAAAAGTATTTTGCTTTTAATTCTAATCAAGTAGAGACCAACAGTTTTCTTTTTTTTTTGGTCCCCATCCCTTCTCCTACTTCATACTGTAATACAGCAATAACAAGAGGCACATGGCAAGGTGCTTTACTCATTTTCCAGGTCTATCCATTTTTTTCATTAAGTTGTTTAAATGCTTTTGTAGAAAATACTCCCCTTTTAAGGAATCTGTGTGCAACCACTGGTGTAAAATTACCACCTGCACTTGACTGCAATGCAATTTGCTCCACTTTGTTTTCTGCTGGTAATCTTCATTTAAAGGAATAAACAACAAGCACAGTTGGCCATTTTGGCTGTGTTACATATTACCTTGAGAAACTAGCAGGGATCTGGACAGTCAATCCTTCCTCTGCTAAAGTACCCTGTGGCAAAAATACTATGGTTCCTGTCATTATTTGATGAAATGCAGAGAATTTAAGAGACAAAGCTTTCAAAAAGTTTACAGTACTTTCAATTAGACAGTAAATATAATCTTTGCCTCTTGAATACATATTAGTCCCACAAAATTCACCATTGCCAGAAGAGTATCGTTTACTGACACACAGTGAGTATAAAGTGGTATCTGATAAATAAAAGGTTACATTACTTCTTTTTCTTGGAATGAGATGGTGCACATCTGAATAAAGACCTTTATTTTTCCGTACCACTATACTACTTTAAGATGCAAAGAGCGCTAGCGTGACAGGAAACCCCTTGCAAATAGTAACTGCTGGTATTTTTACCCCCTTTTCTATCCCTTTCCCCCCCAAGTCTAAGGAGATGTCCTTCTTTCTAGTTTGTGATTGTTTAATCATGTCATTCCTGGCTGTAATGTGTCACTAGGAGTAAAAGTAGATGCCAAAAGGGAGACATGTCACAGATCTATGAGATGTCAGACCGAAAGTATTCACAGTTTAAACAAAGTCTATATCTGGAGCTGTATCTGAGCAAAGATGGTTTTAAATTTATAAAATTTACATTCTGCATCTATAAAAATCAGGATCAAAAGGAGCTTCAAGGGCAGTTAAGTCTGCAACAACAATGATCAAAGAACTAGGTGTGTTTGGAAACAGAGATACCTTTGCATCCTATTCTGGAATACAGTGCAAATGGTACCTTTAACTCCTCTTATCTCCATCACAGGCATTCAGTCAAATCTGTTTAATTCAGTGGTTTTTTCATCTTTAAAGGGATGTTTTACTAAGTTTCAATCAGTTGCACTAGGTGGAAATGGCTGCCCAGGTATCACAGGGGCAGATTTTAAACATTGGTTACAATGCACAAGAAGCAAAGCAAGTTCATTTCCAGCTTTCTGCCTAAGGAAGATGATGTTTTTCTGGGTCTGTTAAAACACCTATCCAGGAATTTTTACAAAAATAACCATGGCAGGTGCAGTTATCTTGGCTATGCTATCCCAAAGAAATACATTATTTTCATGCTTACACTTGAGCTATACAAACATTGCAAATTAAAGGTTGCAGTTTTCATGTGGAATATTAATCTCATCTAGGTTTCATTTCCCACAAAAGGCTGGACCAGATCATCTTCCAAGGTCCCTTCCAACCTGGGCTGTTCTATGGTTTTATAAACCTGAGAGAACAGCAGGTACCTATCTAACCTAACCTCATCTCATGACTGATCTTTTCAGTAGTCACATTAAATTCACTGTAATACCACTGAGACAGCAAACCAGAAACGAAAAGGTAACTTAAAAAGCAAATGCAGCATATTGAGGAAAAGTCCTCTCTGTAGCAAGCTGGGTTGTATTATGGTTTGGTTTGGTTTTTTTCAACAAAGGAATCTCCAAAATCTTGACAAGGCAGGTCACTGATTGGCTATGAAAACACAACTGGGCGATTATTCCCCACATCAAGTAACAGTTTAGCATCTGGAACATGAACAAGAGCTACTTACTGGTTTGGGATTGACTTCAGTAGAGATGAGTTTTAAAAGGCAGTTTAGGAGTCTCTGCTTGTGAAAGGTGGTACATGAAGGAACAGCACTGGACTCAGATGTTTGCTCCCTAGCATCCTGGGTTTCTGGCTCCAAGACAGCCAACCAGTCATATTCCAGCTGCAACTTGTTCGGTTTGCCCATCATGAGGTAGACTTCAGCCAGCGTAAGGCTCTCAGAAGTTCGTAAACTCCATCCTTCTTCTCTAACCTGTTGAGAGAGCCGGTTTGGGTCGTCCTTGAGAGACTTTGTACTAGATTGTCCCTGAGGTGGAGGTGGAAATGAGGAGCCCAGCTTCTCTTGAGAATCCTCCATTACTGCATCTGTTATATCCTTGGTACAAGCATCAAGCTGCTGGCCCTGGCTGTGGCTACCCTGAGTTTCATATCTGGATGGGCCACCGCCAGGTGAAGCCACACCACTTCTCAGGTGCTGTGAATAGGAGTCAGATATTTCTGTACTCCTCGCGCTTGGAAAAGCCACAGGAGAAGTATCACCAGCTGCTGGAGTAGAGTCTTTCCCATGCGGTTTGTCTGTGCAAGAACATTTCTCTGGGACAATCAGGTCCTGACAGGACTTCATGTACCGTGGGAATGGATCGAGCAGAGAGAGTTCCTCCACATCAGGGATCCTACTGCAAGCACAAGCTGTGCTGCATGATGCAGTTGCTTGGTCACTAGCCAGGGCCTCCCTGCCCTCCACACAGAAGGCCACTGAGCTTAGCTTTTCATGGTTCCCTCCTGGATCTTCAAGTCCAGAAGGCAGTTTTTGAAGAGAATTAGGGATGCCCAGACTAGAGGCAGTTCCTTCCACCAGGCCAGGCTCTGGGACACCATCTTCAGTGCTTCCAGAAACTTCAGCTGTGGGATGAGAAGTTTTGCTTGACTCTGTAGTGCTCTCTGCCCTTCCAACACCCTTACCTTCTGTTCCCCGTGTATATTTTAGTTGTCCCCTAGCTGTCCCCTGACCACTCTGTATGCCTAGGATTTGTGCAGGGGGCAGTAAGTGAGAGTCTTTCGTGTTCTGTTTGCATTTGCCAGTTTCCTGCCAATGCACTGTGCAGAAAGCCTTGGAGTGGACCACTCTGGCTACACCAGGCAGTGGAGTGAGTGTACAGTTCTCTCCTGGGAAGAGATGGAGCATGACTTTCTCCTCTGAGAAGCTGCCTCTTGTTTCTGAGTCTCTGGAGTCTTGAAGCTGCCGTTCTTCTAGTGTTTTACGCTAAAAAAGACGTGTCAAAGAATACAACAGTTGTCTGCCCCTTCCAAACAAGCACCTGGTAGCTTATCTTGCAAGTTTAATTAAAAAAAAAAAGTTGCTGTTCATGGACATGTTCTCTATTCAGCATAAATATGAAGACTACAATCAGAAATGAAGTTCTTTTGTGAAGATAAGGACTACATTGAAGACATGCTACAAGCACAAACTAAATCTCTGTTCCAGTCAAAATTATTTCTCTGCTTCACACAGCATTGTAATTGTAAAAAACCAACAAAAAACCCACAAAAAAAACCCCACACAAAAACCAACCAAACACACACACACAAAAACCCAAACTCCAACCAACTAACAAACCTCCACAAAACAAAGCAAAAAAACCCAACATCACTGCACAGCAAAACAGGCTCTCCTTTCTGTGCAGTAACCTCCATCTTACATGTTTTGACATCCTTCTAAGTTTCGAGTGTTATGCTGTTACTTCTTCCAGGCTCACAAATTAAAAAGAAAAGCCTGAAGTAAAGGACTAAGAACCAGTAGCATACTGGTTCTACAGCAGACAAATCACCAGAACAGAATGGATTTTAACTCACAAATCCTTCTACTTCAGGGATCAAAGTTCAGAGGTAGGGATCTCTCTCATGTTGTATGGCTCAGACAACATACAGATACTTAACAGGTAGCAGCAGCTACCTAGACAAGAAGCTTAAGCCTTCATTTGGTGAAACTGCATAAAGCAAGAGGAAAGATCTGTCCTTAATCTCTTTGTTGAAACTGGAAATAAAATTGTCAGTTATTATCCTGGCTTCTACAGCAGCCACCCATTTATAGTGGGACAGCCTAAGCTCACTGTTCAAGGAAATGAAATAAAGGCAGGGAGCTTCCTTTATTACTAACTAGCTTTTCAGGGGATCATAGTAGAGAGCAGTTGTGGTATATTAAGCGGAATATTATGGGATTTCCCATGAAAGGTTCCACTGGTGATGCTGAGATACTGATCTCTACCTTTACTAAGCATGGGCTGGTAAATTTATGAGATAGAATCATATTTCCAAAGCAAAAATTGTCTTAGAATAGGAAGAGAACTGCTCCTAGGACACAGCATACAGAGCAGACTAAGCACAAAAAGGATACAATACGCACTTCATGGAGAGCCCACTTCTGCTTCAGGAACTCAATGAGGCTGGAGACCTTCCGATGTAACTCCACAATCATCCTGTATGTAAGATAAACAAAGCAAGGGAATGGAGGAGAAAAAGTGTCAGCAAAGTTCAAATCACAGCCTCGATGGTGGAATGGGAATTAAGGGAAGAAACTGGCACCCTGTAACAGAAGCACTGAGAGCACATGTACCATTCCCAAGCTCTAAGAAACAAACAAAAAAAACCAGAAAAACAAAACAAAACACAACAACCAACAACAACAAAAAAAAATGTATGTCATCCCATAACTTTAAAATCTAGATAACTCACAGCTGAGAAAGATCTAAAAGCCTATCAGAGAAATCTGATTGCCATGATTCAAGATACTAGTTCCTCCAGATGGAAGAAGATAGAAAAACATGGCAAGATTTAGCTAAACTGTAAAAGTGCAAGCAAGGCAGAAAGCTACTACATGAAGTATAGAATGAAACAGAAAAAATGGCACAAAAAGACCCTTCTGCTCTCAAAACATTTTACAAAATAAAGCTGATGCTAAAAATCTTCATTTTCCTCTCTGCACAATTTGGTCAGCCTCATGTTTTCTGTCAGTACTTGGACAAACAGCCATGGATGACACCGAAGCAATAGCACCTACTACATTTACAGTGAGAAGATTAAGCAACAAATACTTTCTGCTCGTGTGACTGTGTTGCAGTTGACATGTTCAGAGTCTTGGTGCAGAGGCCTCTGACTGCTGTTTAACTTCCCTCCCCTCTGCCTCTGTCTCATGGTACGTTCAATGTACATTTGAGCAGAACTAGTGCTGTTTATCTCCATTCTGCTCGCAGTCTGCTCTGACAACAGTATGTAAGCGGCATGAAGTATATTCAACTCCAACTCTAGTAGCTCCTATCATTGCTCAAATTAAAAGCTATAAAGAGCAATGGTAAACTAATTTTCAAGTCTGATTTCTCATGTTTACAACAATCATGTACTCTGGTTGAACAAAGCTTTTGGATTAAGTACATTTAGGCAAACTGCATGATCAAAGATGAACCGTCTGTTGGCAAAGAGAACCCTGAAGAGAAAGGACGATGCCAGAATGCTGCTCATAGATCTCCTGATTCTGTTCTGAGCACCAGAGCCAGTTCTTCATTACCTAAGTCGTGGATTCTGGGCAAGACTCTGTACTCGAGCCCACGCGTGATTATTTCGTGGCTGCAACTCCACAGGGACCTTGAGAGGAAGACGTACTGGCTTCTGGTCCTCCTCATCACTAACACCTGAAAGGAGATAAAGCACAAAGAGCATGAGTCAAAGCAAGGACAACTCAGAACACTATATATTCAGTCACATGAAAAAAAGCATCAGAGACATCATCAGCATCCCCTACAGACAACTTAGGCAGCTCAGCTTCACCAGTGGAGCCTGATTCCTTAGAATATCTCCTGTTCCAGTATGTTTATTTTTTTCCTGGGACACTGCAGTGGTACTGGAGCTTCCAGTTGAACAAGCAGTGTCAAATTCATGTGGCTGGAAATTTTAACAGGTACATTATTTCAGACCTTTAAACCGTATTGATTCTACTTATTGGTGGGGGGAAGGAAGAGGAAGAAAAAAATAATTTTAAAAAAAGAAAGTCACACACAGCTGAACTGGAGAAGCTTAAAAAAAAAAGAAGTCTAAAATGCTCAGTGCTAAACAACATACTGCTGCTTATTCATTGGCATAAGGGACTAAACTTCACATCCAGAGAAAGCACAACTGGTAAAGCAGTGGCAATCTTGTCTGGTGTAGCTATTGCCTTTTCAGTTTAGCTAGTGACATACTCCAAGACTTAGAGAGTTGGGTGGGTCCTAAAGTTATTGGGATTATACAAGCAAACAGGGTAAGTAAGACAATAGGGACATGTCTGTTCCCAATACAAATGTGAAATAGCACAAATTCCCCTACCGGTGATGTACACATCAAAACAGGCCCACTCTCATAGTCTTCCTACCATCTGTTAAAGCCCTTTTATGTTCCAGTCTCTTACTTACCATCTGGATCACAGAGCTTCTTCAAAGCCCTGCACATAGGAGCTTTGATGCGAAGGTTTCTGCCTTTGTAACGAACAGTCGTAGCCCTGCACACATTGAAAGAAAAGTATTTACAGGCACCATTAACAGAAATTTGTGAATGCATACGTATTATGGACACAGGGTCAAATACAATCATGGCTATAGGAATGAACAAAGAAATTGAAGGGTTTGCAGTGCAAATTCATGAGAGCATTTAATCTTTCCTGTTGCCTTACTTTTCATTATAGAAATGCTACTCTCATGACCCTCCTCTTCCACACTTTCATGAAACACTGGGTTGTTTGCTTAGGGAGGGATTGCTGTTTTATAAAGCAAACCAGAATTATGTCACTTCAGCTGAAGAGTACCCTCAGAGACGGCTTCTTCACAGAAGACAAGTGATTTTGCTTTGTTCTCCTCTTCATACTCCTAACTCTTAATTATGGGAAGTTTTTGAAGTGTCTTCCATTCTGGAATATCAACACCCTATCTGTTGCAGAAATGAGGTCTAATAGCTTTTGTGGGAATCTGAACAAAGTAACTTCTAAAATATGATTTCACTGGCTTTTAGCTTCAATACCAGATTAACAGCTATAAAGATCCTTAAAAGCAAGAGCCATTTTTGTTTTCACACAATGGAACTATTTCATTTCTTCAGTAAATCCTGTTTTCATTTTAGAGACTTAAAATGGGGGTATTCAGGCCAACAAAGTTACTGATGGCAGTACTACTTAATACTCCTTAACTACTACTTAATAAGTCAGGCAATAATGATCAGCTAGTATAGAAGCAGCAGGACTGAACACAAGTCCTTGCAAGTAAAATGAAAGACATTAGAGAGAATATTCCTACAACATAGGAAAAAATAAGATCTCGCTGTAAGTAAACGAAGTACACTGTTCAGTAAATGAACGAACACAGAACACACAAATCTGACAAAACTATGTTGAAAAATTCACATGTAAGTTTTTGCCCTGGCACTACAGCACTCTTCCATGACTACAGCAATCAACACTTTTATCTTCATTGTTTCCTAAATAAATTTAGAAGTATCATCCCAGCCCTTTAGACTCAGGTGTGCTGCTTGGAGAGTCAGGAGTAAACCCCCCCTTTTCCATAAAGTATTATAAGGCTTTGCGCAATCTAGAGAGAGTGATAGTAAGTTATTGTTTAAACTAATATCAAATTAGATATATTTGGAAAGCACAGTTTCCCAACTGAAATCCATGGCTGGGAGGATAGAAAAAGAATAGTTCTACTAATTTAAAAGAAAAGCACCATAAAAAGGAGATGGCCTGCAACAGAACTACTCTTCGATTAAAACCACTTATTTCCTTCTCTTCTCTTCTCTTACCTAGCTCCTGGATGTTTCCAAATGAGAAAATGCTAAAACTTAGAGAGGTTTTTTCTACTGAATATGCATTAAGAACTGCCAGTATAACTCAATACCAAGCATATATTCTGCTTATTTAAAAAGATCATTTTGTATACTATTTTTTCAGTATGAATTGCTATTTCATTATCAAGATTTTTAGGGACTTAGAAAATCCCCCTCAGCATGCAAAAGAGCTTTCACAAGGAAATCAAAGGCAGTGAAGGATTACTCCCATTCCACACAAAGCACACACGGAACTTAAACCAGACAGATCGATCAATACCTGCTAAAAGTTTATGTCATTAATGGTCTTATTTGTGGTATTAAAAGCCTCTCAGGTTGGGGGGCAAAAGCACATCTGCTGACAGACACAGAGCAGCACTGTGCTTTAACTGTTGTGTATTTACAGTATTTCCTTAATTATGTCTTTGTTATGATTTGGGTTGGTTGGTTTTTTTTTTAAACTCATCCACAAATCCTACAGATTTACAAAGATATCCAGAAAACATTTGGATTTCCTCAAATGTAGATTTTATATTGTGTAAAGATTATTGGAAAACCTAAGTTAAATAAAAATCTTTCGCTCCTAAAAGTGAAGCAAACCACAAAAGCGTTGATTTATTTAAATGGGTTTCTGAGCAGCTCTGATATGCTGCCATATAGCTTTTTTTTTTGTTTGTTATATATCCTACTCACACAATCCACTGACATATCATTGTTGTAGTAAGAAACTAGCAACAACAGACTGGACAGAAAGTGATTCAGATTCCTTATAATTCCTAAGGGAACTTTGCTTCATAGTTGCCCTTAGTGATACCAAAAACTTCTCCAAGCAGCTCCTGTGCCTAGCATTGACATGAGCCTGATATACTCCACAGACATAGAACCATAGAAACATAGAAATGTCTTGGTTGGAAGGGACCTCTAGAGGTCATTGAGTCCAACCCCCCCTGCTGAGAGCAGGGATATCCTCAACTAGAGCAGGATGCTCAGAGCTTCATCAAGCCCCACCTTGAATGTCTCCAGGGATGGGGCCTCAATTACCTCCCTGGGCAACCTGATCCAGTGCTGCACCACTCTTGAGGTAAAGAACTTCCTCCTTATTTCTAATCTAAACCCACTCTTTTCTAATTTAAAACCATTGCCCCTTGTCCTTTCACTCCAGGCCTTTGTCAACAGGCCCTCTCCAGGCTTTTTATCAGCTCCCTTCAGGTACGGGAAGGTCTCTATTAGGTCGCTAGGAGCCTTCTTTTCTCCAGGCTGAACAATCCCAGCTCCCTCAGCCTGTCCTCGTAGGAGAGCCCCCTGATCATTCTTGTGACCCTCCTCTGGACCCACTCCATCAGGTCCATGTCCTTCCTGTGCTGAGGGCTCCAGAGCTGGACACAGTATTCC
>JANHGN010012149.1:0-30829 GCA_024605025.1 Megaceryle maxima | reverse complement strand
CCCTGCACTTGCTGCTGTTGAACCTCGTGAGGTTCACCTGGGCCCACCTCTCCAGCTTGTCCATGTCCTTCTGGATGACATCCCGTCATCATGGATCATCATAGACAGAGAAATTCAAGTTATCAAGAGAACAGATTAAGCCAGTGTGGTGAATTCATATAAAAGCAGAGATATAAATACTGCTTTCTGAGAAGTAGTTTTCTAAATCCACGAACCTCAGTATAGCCATGCTAATAAAAATAAGACATGTTCACAGACATTTGATCCAGTACTTACTTTCTCTTCTCTAATATTCCTACCCTCCATGATGACACTAAAAGGCGGGATTCCCACCCCCACAAGTCTGTGAACTTTACACTAAGCCCATTTCATCACATACTAACCATTATCAAAGTCAATGTACTTTGAGATCTTGTGCCAGGTGCGGTAGTAGAAATGGCGGACCTGCTCCTTATTCTTCACCATGCTTGCTGGTTTGCCTTTCTTCTTGTATTTCAGGGCAATGTTGTTCTGGATAGCTTCAAAGTCCTTCCCATGCTGAAGAATAAATAAAACAAATCCAAATACTCAAAAAAAAAATCAAACTTACATTTTGTTTTAAGACAACTCAAACAACAGGAGGGACCCGAGGGTTCTTTGTAGGAAATTAGATTCCAGTGGTCATCAACAACCTTCTTTGATATCATAACTCCACAGCAAAAGAATGACACTGGTTTCCTTTATTTTATATAAAATGCATTATAGAATCCAAATAAATAACCTTCCAATTTTATGGACTCTTTAAAAATAAAAACTGTAAATTGCTAACCAACTTTAAAAAAAGAAACACAACAAAACAAAACCAAACAAACAAAACCTCAAAACTTTACTCATAGATGTGCTAAGTAGCAGAATTTAGATTACTGACTCTCACTTGACTTTCTTTACTTTCCTCTGCATTTTTCCCCTCCTCCCTCCATTTCTGACTAGGGTGAATGAAAAGCCTCTAATATTTATCAGCTTCACTTCCATTTACAGTAGATTTCACGTCCCAGTTACTAGAAGCAGAAAATCTGAGTTTCAAATAATGAATGACAATATTGTATTTTTTTAAAAAGAAAAATTAAAAACTTGTTACAGAAAACACATTTTTCACACAACCAGGAATCTATCTTATATGTCATACAAGGTAAAAGATGATCTAACTTTTCTTTGTCTCTTAGCCCTAGTACTGAACTGGCTCAAACCTTTTGATGGTCAGAGACTACAGTGCCCACAGTTCTTAGTAGAATAGAACATATTTTCTTCTTTGGTAATATTACAGTTAAAGTGCGTTGCTTTTGAAATTTTAGATGGGGACATTATTTCTTTCTCCTTTTAAACAGAATCGTAATTGAAATTATTTTAAACACTCATGAATAAAACTGACAAATATCTCCTGTAGATTAAAAAAAAATATATATAAAGCTTGCCACTTTTGAAATATGGCTTTGACTGACAGCTGGTTTATAGCCAACTGTATATACATATGCAAAGATAAACAAATGCGTATGTGTACAATATGCACTTTGCTCCTGCAATCTCAACTGAGGTGACCTTCTTCAGGAATACCCGGATGCTAAATGAAGCCTTCGAAGCTTGTTGTTTTCCTCTACACGTACCTCATACAGTCCCTCGAAGAAAGTATTTTTGTCCTCTGTGCTCCATGATTCCCACTGCCGTCTGACTTTCTTTCCTTCCTCCTTCTCTCCAGCTGAGGAGCTCAGGTTCCTTGTCGTTGACTTGGAATTCCCTGTAGGATTGCTGGGAGGAATTCCTGATGTGGCACCAGATGTAGTCCCTCCATTGTCTGTTGCTGCAAAAAACACGACCCAAATGAATACTAAACCAGTAAGAGGATTGATAGATGGAAATAAGGGAGGAACTCGGATTTCCTCCTTCCCCACTCCTATCTGTATCTGTTTCTTTTCAAGATATTTCACCTGAAATACAACACGTGAATAACAACTTCTCTTTTAAAAAAAAAAAAAAAAAACTCAAAGAGGAAAAAAAACCAAGGAGATTTCAATGACTTAGTTTTGTATTTCAAGAGGTAAGACAGTTAAACAGGAATATACCAAAGCAACCTCTAAAAGATGACACACTCTGATGCTTATACACTGGTGTGCTCTGCAGTTGTCCCTTTGCAGCTGAGGTGAACTCCTGAGCAATGCTGAACACTGATGTGGCCAATAAAGCAAATGAACAACCATGAAAAAACATATGTAATTTCATATCCTTGACTTTTGTCTTGATCCTACTGCCTCTGGAATAACTGTGACAACGAAAGGACCGAAAGACATCTACTTTACTTCACTGAATGGTAATGAATTGGCACTCTTGAGACTGATAGTATAAGGAGCACCAGCTCTGACAATTAGCCCATCTAGCACAATTCAAGGTATCCCAGGATGGCATGTCCCAGTTCCTGCTCTTTCCCCAAACCTTGGTGTGGCTTTTGGAAAAAAGGCATAACAGTGTAATCTGGATTGTACCTTTATCTCTTACACCCACCCCAAAGAATGTGGATCAGAAAAAAAAATATATGAAGATCAGAAATATGAAATGAGAGTAAAGCCTGATGGGACTAAGAATTTGCTGTATGTGCAAGTAGGGGACAGTGAAGAAAATAAGATGGAGAAACTGCAGAAAGGTAAGAGCTTCATATAATGCAGTAAGACTCCATTCCCTCACCTTTGTGCAGAAGAAAAAAATTTTTTTTTTTTTAAATCTCTGTAACTATTAGTGTTTCAAAGACATTTTCATCAACAAAATGTTATCAAATAACCTAAAATCTGTGATTTATTCACAACCAAAATCAAACCAAAGATCATGCTTGGTTTGACACTGTAACAGATTAGCATCATGTTAATCCAGAAACCAGGGAGACTTCCCAAAAAGTGCACTCTTTTTCTCCATTTTTAACCATTCTCTGTAACTTCTATTTTCAAAATATACTATCATCTATTTTGCTATGAAGTTGTTATTTAAGATTTGACTGTCCCTATCAATGCAGGCATTTATTTAATAAAACAGAAGCCTTTTAACATTAAACATACATTGCTTGTTAAAAAGAATGCTTTTACTGTTTCCATTTTTCCAGTTACTGTCCTTTATGTTTTGTGGTTTATCTCATGATAATTTGGCTTGCCTTAGTTTACCCACTTATAAATCCATCTTGTACAAGACAGTAGTCCCAACTAGTTCCCAAACTTTATATACATATTAGCACAGATTTCCTTTGCATATTCAGGCTTTAAAGGCTAGTTGGCTTTTAAAATTCAATTATATGAAGCTGTTTAACTAGCAAAGTCAGTTTTTATATATATATATACATATACATACATATACATCTATGTATTTCATTCAAACACCAGGATATGCTAGTTTGATAATCTCAGTTCTTAAAAAAGAGTAGCAGAAGAATCAACAGTTACAGGCTTACTACGTGTTAGAGATTTGAAAGACTTGTATGTAAAACTTAACTGGAACTATTCAGTTGCAATTTGAAAGTAATTCCTTTGGATGACAAAACTGGATTTTTCCAAATCCCCCCAAAAAAGCTGTTTGTTCAAGTAACAAACAGCACCTGAAATCAAACCTGGAAGAGAGTAAGATGTGTGAAAGTACTTTTTTTCCCCTGAATAAAATAAATTTTTACTTGATATAAAATGATATTGTAACCATTTTAAGGTTAACATTTCTTTTATTTCTGGAAATTACTATTTTATCCTTCTAAGAAAATTACTGTCACCACAAGGAAGCAAGTTAGGCAAAACATGAAAAAAAATGAACATCTAGAAGAAAGTGCACTTAAAACACACTTCTCAAATAAACAGCTTCTCTATTTCTTAAAGCTTTCGTCAGACACTGATAAAAAACCTGAAAGTTAAGCATTTTATTCTGGTACTGTGAAGGTAAATCCTTTAAAAAACAAAAAAAAAAAAGGAAGCCGTAAGAAAAACCTGAGCACTTCAATAGATGGATGAAAAGAAAACCAATAATTTTAAGACACAGAATTGCTTCTTTATTCTGCAAATGTGAGAATGGAATATCAGCATTTGCATGGTAAAGAAAAACAGATCTTAATTCAAATACATCAGCCCTCAAACTTGATCTACAGCCTCCTCTTGCTACAAGCTCCCAATGCAAAAGATGTCCTTTATCAAAGGACAGCTACAGGACTACCCCAAAGATACTGTTCTGATTACAGACCTTTCTGTACATTTCAGGCATACAGACATTTCTGAGAAATCATTCAGAGAAACCACAAATGCAGGGTTCTGTGGTTTTGTTTGTTTGTTGGGTGCTTGTTTTGTGTTTGGGGTTTTTTTTGAAGGGGTTGGCTGTTGTTGGTTTTTTTTCCTCAGTCTGTATACATACTCAAAGTATGTATAGTAAGTAAATATACTCAAAGTAAGTAAAGACCTAAAGTCAGCTGTCTGAGATTCGGATATTATCAAGGATTTTCTGAAGATTGTCTGGTACACGTGAAATTCTCACTGTTAAACTTGTAAGAAACACAAGTATCCGTGAGAACTTTAAATTCTAGTAAGAACTAGAGTTCAGTAAATTTTCTCTTAGTTGTATATAGAAGATTAAATGAACGGAACAGTTCTATCAAAGACATGCTAAGGACTCCAGATCAAACTTCTATGAAGAATACATAGCCCATAATTGCTCTTTTATATATATACTTACTATTCTACAAGACAGACTTTAGTCATGGGATATCACAGTCTTTCTTGTTTTAAACACAAATTAATTACTATCCAGACAATTGTTTAGAGTATCATACATGAAGATTAAAAAAAAAATTTACTATCCTGTTACCTCTACAGATATCTTAGATACCATTTAATTCTTCCAGGAATAAAAGTTCACTGTATGATCCTTCTGCACATACTTTCTTACTGCTGTGCATGGTAATATTTATCATTGGGTTACCCAAATCCACCCCAGCGTTTACTGGCTTGTTAATGATGGGTGATGATCATTAATTCCCAACAATGCATTATTTAGAACTTCAGCAATGCATTAAAATTAAAAGGGCCACTGAGGCTCGCCATACCAGTAATGCTATGGAACTGCTGGAGAGAGAGGAAGGAGCTTCCTCCAGCAACCTGCTTAGGTGCTTGTTCTAAGGAAAATCCTTTCCAAAAGGACAACACTGCAGATGAGAAAAAGACAAAACGGTCATTCTCACTCTGTCTACTTATCCTGCATCATCCAGCCACTGGACTGGACATCCACGCAATCGGAGCTATGATAATTCCTTTCCCTCATTCAACGATGCAGCGGGGCACCAGCATCTGCATACGAGGTACAAAGCACCAAGTTTGGATGCCTAAGTTCTCAGCATTTTCATTCAGCTTTCAACCAACAGTTTGCTAAGACATCAGGTTTCTGTACTTGGTATTTGAACTATAACCCCCAACAAAATCACCTCGGAACAGCAATGTTTCCAAGAAACTTATTCCTTTTATTCGGTGTTCTCTACCCATCTATATGCCCTGTTATTAGACAACTTCATCTCAAACAATATTTTCTGTAGAAAAAGCTGTTGTCTTTCTAATTCTAAGCAAAAGGACAGCACTTGCAAAAATGCATATACAAATGCTAAAAGACTGCAATTTAAAAATCTGGTATGAAAATGACAAACAATGGAACACTGCATATATGAAATAATCAAGTCAGTGATAGTATTGGTTCCTTATCATAGCTACAGCCACAAGAAGTTCTCCCTTCCAAGCTCTCTGTAGCATCTTAACAGTCACTTTTCAATTTCCACTGGCAGCTCTTACATGCCAGCTGATTCATAACTTCTATGACAGATTCCACACCCACAGAAGCTGGAATTCAGAGTTAATCTCCACTACACCCATGTATCTCAACACACACTGGTTCTTTTACTGATGTTCCAGACTAAGCTTGCAAAATCTCAACTTCTCCAGTCAACTGTAGGTGGAACATCTATCAGGGAATACCTTTGTAAATGAGATGGTGCTTTCAGACTCCTGTATGCCGCAGGCCAAACGTGGAGTGTTAGAATGCTAAACTCACTCCCTAAAGCATAGGATGAGAATGCCAACTTGTAACATGCCAGAAAGTTTTCTTCAAAACATTATTTCTTTTGTGTTCTACAGGAGCCATAAGCAGGCTACATGACAAAAGATGACCTTCAAGAGTCATTTTTGTGAAGATGGGCATTAAGGAGGCTGTATGAGAAAAGACCTTTGAATGGGTATTTCATTCTCACACACCTGCATTAGTGCTCAGAAGTCTTATGAAATGTACGTCAAAACATCTGCTGTCAACAGAGCTGGGTAGGATGCTATGATCTATACTTCCCAGGAAGCTTCAAATGCATTCTGCTATTCTCATGGCAGGGCCTTCCTCTGTGATCATTTACTCGTTGATTTTAATGAAAAAGCACTTGAAGATGAACATCCAAACTTTATTTCTGATCACTTGGTAAACAAGCCCCATTTCTAGCTACGTATGTTTCTAGAAGCAGATACTACATCACGCACCCCACTGAAGAAATGGATCACATGATCCCACAGAAAGTACGCACTTTAGGAATTTAAGTGAAGCCACTTTCTCTGTGGAAGGACAACCCAACAAAGCTGCAGACTGGCTCAAATTTGCTTTCATCTCCAAGAATTGTAGCTGAGAAGAGAATACAGATGAGAGAGGGAGAGAGGGAGACACAAGTCCTTGCAAGTCAGTGCTTCTTTTTGAATACTGACGTAACTGGAAAACGAGTTTCTTCCTTGCACACCTCCACAGTAAAGAGTATGGACTCCTAAGAAGGCTAAGGCTAGGACAGCTTATGTCATATTGCATGATTATACAACACACTGTTCTTGCTATGAATTAACATCCAATGTTTTAAACTAAAGAGGTAACTGTCCTCAAAGGATACAGATACTCTAGCTGCTTCTACCTCTTATTATTTAGAAGATTTGCACATCCCAAATGTAGTTCAACATGTTTAAACATATTTGGTGTCACTTATGAACTGTAGTCTACATACAAAACTATACTTCTACTGACAGTACACAGCTATCGAATGAAGCATGATCTGAGCTAACCAAGCATTGCTGTAAAAAATAAACCTGTCTTATAAATTTGGTTACTCCCCCTATAAACACTATTCTCTTGCTCTTCCATTAGAAAACACCTGTGAAGCCTAGTATGGAGTTCCATTTAAACCATGGGATTGTGCAGCCTTTAGGCAGGCATCCTTCAAAGTTCAGTACCTATTGCACATGACACCTGAAACAAATCCTCCTGTCATGGTGTGGGATGAGATGCAACAGACTTCTGGTCCTGAGCCACTTGCAAAGGAAGGGAGGGAGAACTGGGGTAAATGGGAAGGCAAAGAATGAGTGAAAACACGTCAGGGTAGGATGGGAGGAGAAATCCCAAGTGTAAACAAGGGGGACAGCATTAAGAATATTAGAACAAGGGGCCGTGGCAGTAGTTTTAAAAGAGCCATTCATGCCTTTGGGAAATATTGCTGAAGGAATGACATTTCAAATGAAGGCTACAATACATTCCACAGCATACAAATTTCGGAAGATACAATACATTCTTATTGCAAGTACATACATCAGGTGTCTTGGTATATACAGCTCTCCACAGGACAAGAGGTAGCTAGTTTAATTCACATGCTATGGGACGTGAAACTTTGGTGGGCTGAAAAAAAGTGTACTGCTTTCTAGCAAGTTTTATGTGATGTCAAAAGGTAAAATGCTTTAATTCAACTAATGCTTTCAGTTGAATAATTCCTTTTTCAAGAAAGAATTGCTTATTACTGCAAAACCAATCCAGATACTTGTTTGGGCAACAAAAGCAACAGCATGAAAGACATCTTCAGGCTTCAAGCTCATCACTGTTAGACTTTGTTACTATTTCCTCCTGATGTCATTCTGCATTCGGAAAAACGGGTGAAAACACAGCAACAGGAACACTCTACTGCAGTTCAAACTAAACCTGCAGCACACAATGGCAGTGTAGCTCATGTTTGCTCTTACCAATGTGGTCACGACATACACATGCATATTCTAACTACTCTTGCTTCACAGAAAAAAGTCCCAAAACACACCTTAAAATTTGTGCTCAATCACCATGTGACATATTTGTATTTGAGAAGCAAAGTCTCAGAAATCCCTGTTTTTCGGACTTCTTACATTGGTCTGCTTCCTCTCCCTTAACAAACCTCCCTGCTTTTGAACTCTCATAATAAACTGCCTCTACCCCACTACTCCTTCAAGTTCCTCCTCTGATTTCATGCAAGTTACTTTAAGATCTACTTCCAAACATTCATACTTCAAAAGGAGTGTATTAGTTGAGGGGTGGACTAGGAACTTGAAAATACAATAAAAAGATGACCAACATTTGAAAATAAGATAATGATCATTCCAGGAAAACAAACAAACAAACACAAAAAAAACCCACAAACAAACAAAAAACAACCAACCAACAACAAAAAACCAACAAACACAACCCAGCATAGATTTGGATATTTGTGCAGGAAATATGATAAACCTTTCAGCAATTCAAAACATATTGGCTTTTACTATGCTTCTTTTTGTCATTTTTGCCCTAAACTCAAAAATGCAACTCAGTACCAGAACCCAAATATTCAGAAACACAATCCAGAGATGTAGTTAAAGATTACATCAGGGTAATCTGGTAACTAGTGGTACATTTATATGTTCTACCAGGCAAAATTTGAGAACTATTATTATTAATAATCTTCCCTGAACCACAGTAAAGTTTAAAAGTCATCAGCTGCTGAGTGGGCAAACTATTCCTACTGTTAACTTTATCAATAATTTGTCCACCACAGTAAAGTGCCCTAAAAGCACAAATGCCAAAAGTAAAAAGAGGTCTGTAACAGACAGAAAAAAATACAAAACCCCCTATTTTCAAAACTCTTTTAAAGACATGATTAGGACAAATCAATGCCTGCTGATTAATTACAACTTGAAATAAATTAAGTTTATTGACTATGGTTCTTAATAATAGCCTCTGAAAGAGTTTTAACTTGAGTACAGATTCTAAAAGCAGGACCAATGTAATAACATTTTAAGTGTTACATAGCATTTTTGAAAACCCATGACCAAAACATGTTTCTGGTTTCACTGCACCAAGTGTAACTGTGGTCTCACCACTCCTTCCTGCTGACCAATGTTCAGAGCTATCACCCTGACAATGGCATGCAAAACAGAAAATATTCCAGTTGTCAGAGGGGATCTAAAGCACGTGCATTCAAGCTTTTTATCTTTTTATACTTACAGGGGAAGGAGAAAGTTGGTGGGACAGCAAGTGGAATGATTTAAGTACCATCTTTAGGAGTAATCTTCACCCTTCAATTAGTTCCCTATTGGAAGCTAGCTCTGTGAGATGCTTCACTCAGAATGCAAAGCTCTATAAATTCTGCTCACAAGATGCTCCATTAGGGAAAATTCAGACAAGCCTGGAAAACCTCTCAGTATGCACCCCTGAATGTAAAGAATTCAAATTAGAAAGCATCCCACTCCATGGCTCTGTTCTTCCAAGATCTGACAGCTAATCTCAATTGTATCAGAGAAATCAACTGTAATGCATTCACATCAAAACTAGCCAGGCAGAGCCATGGCTGGTCTTACAATGCAAAAAGTGAAGGCACAACCATAATTCTACTGTCACCCCAAATGATTTAAGAAGTTTCCTCAGACCTGACAACATAGGTATAGTGATTACAAGCACCATCTATGACTGATTACCAAAATAATAGTTTTTCATAATTTTACGAAGGGTATTTTGGCATCCGAATTGCAAAATAAACCAAGATTGCTTTTCAACTGTGTCAATACACCTAGTTAAAAATTATTCTGCTGTTCCAAAATTGGCTATGAATGTTACGTACAAATACACAAACCTGAATATATAGGTGCACAAAAATACAAGTACTTTGCTTACACGTGTATACACTTCTAAAGCAATGGAATAATTTCCAATGCATAAATTTGACCTGTCAATCATGGACAACACGTATTCCAAGGAAACACTTCCTCATATTTAATACTATTTACAACCCTTGAAATAATTATCTGTAGCTAAACACTCCTGGGTATTCCATCTTTTTATTTATTTGATTTAATGCAACTGGAAGAAAAATTATGTCAGCCTTTCTGTTCTATCCTACAACATCACACATAGGAGTTTTTCACTTAAAAAAAGTTTAAGAGATTAAAGAGGATTTGCTAAGGTATTAAAAATACTTCAGCCAATTATGTAAACTAACCATCAAGCAACTGAGTTCACGATTTTTTGGCAGTAAAATATCACATTTTGCACTGCTTTATTACTATAACACAAAACGATCGTAATTTGTAACATTTACCTAATGTCCAGCATGTGCATACCACTGTCGTGAACCAGAGATAAACTCCAAGATACTTTCATACTGCATGGAGTTTTGTTTCAGCAGACAAGTGCAAACTTTGTAATTTAAAATGTTGAAGAAACCTCCAAGTGTTGTTTTTCTCAAAAGTTAACAGAAAATAACACGAGTACTTCACAAGGCATCCTAAATTAGTCTCAAGCACAGCTCAATTACAGTGCCAGGTTTCATTCAGTAACTGCTGAGCACACACAATAGCACCAAGATATTAAAATATCCCTGCTGTCTTCTAGCTACTCAAGAAACAGCTTTGAAATAAATGAAATTCTTATCTACAGCATTACAGTGAAAAAGCATGTGTATGTATGTGCATACAGACTTTCAGATGTATACAAAACAATAAAAACTCAAATCACATGGAAATGCCCAAACTGTTCTGAAACAGTAACGCAGGACTCACAAAACCTGAGAAACAAATATGTCATTATGTGTATTTCATAGCTGTTTCCTCGATAGGTCTTTGAGCAAAATGGTCAGAGAAATAATTGGGGGAAATCACCAATGTCTCATGGGTTGTTTTTTCCCTTTTTTTAGCTAGTACCCAGTGAACATTTTGTCGTTATCCAAGAAGAGAATTCAGAATGCAGCCACCTCATTACATCGCTACCTAGTGTCCAGTTTCCTAACCAAAATACAGGAATTTCCTAACACACAAGAGGGGCGAAACTCAGGAATTAAAGGTGTGCCTCAGTAATGGAGATGTCTTCCTCCTCCACGTACACATCCAAACCCCCCATTTCTGCAAGTGCAAAGAGGATAGTGGGCAGCAAAGAAGCTGAAGCCTTGGGGCACAAAGAAGGTTTCAGCTACAGTGAGAAACAAACCCCAAAACACCTTCCCCAAAAACAAACAAAAGATGGCACGTACAGGAGAAGAATGACAACCCCCAAACCCACCACCTCCCTTGCCCGCGTGTTTTAAGGGTGCCAAAATACAGTACCTTTGCCTTTTGTAGCAGTGCTGCTGCCAACTGAAGAGGATGCCTGGGAATCCTTCTTCAGCCTCTTGCTCTGAGGTCTGACGCTGGACCTGAGAAAATGATGCTGGTCCTGGCTGTGGGAGGGCTGGAGGGAGGCCGGGGCCTGTGATAAGCTGGGGTTCGGAGGGGGGCTGCTGTTAGTGTTGTTGTTAATAATCTTCTCTTCTTTCTTTGTGCTGCTGCTGCCTGGAGCTGCCTCTCCTCCTCCTCCTGCCCCTTCTTCTTCCAGGGACTCCTCATCTCCTCCTGCTCTCTTGCCCAGCTTTTTCACCCCTTCCTCCCCGCTGCTCTCTCCCAGTTTCACTGTCATCCTGTTGGGGAGGAGAGAGAGAAAAGAGGGGGGCACAAAGTCAGGGCTGGGAGCTCCCCAGAGGGGGAGAGAAATCCCTGGGCTGAGAGGGGAGAAGTTTAGCTGCAGAAATTCCTCTCAACATGGCCGCCGTTGTTTGTTACTAAATCCCCTTTCGTTTGCTGTCCCGACCCAACAACCTGTGCCGAGGGCGGGAGGGGGAAAGCCCCGCCGGACCCCCCCCCAAATCGGCCCAAAAGGCAGCCGGGCTCTCCCGGCAGCCCTCCGGCACCCTCCCGAAGGGGTTCGGGGCGCCTTTGGCAGAGAAATCGCCCAGCCAAACTCGGGCGTGTGGAAGCCCTCGACAGCCGCTGAGAGGAAAGGCAGCCGCCGAGCCCGGCGGAGCAGAGCAGGGCAGCGCAGCCGGGCCGGGCCAGCTGCTCGCCCCCCATCCTACCCATTCCGCGGCTCCTCGGGCCCAGGGGGGCTCTTCCTTCTCCTCACCATGGAGCCGAGGTGATCCGACCTGCCGCGGGGGGGGGATTCATATTCCTAGATGCGGCGGCGGCGGCTTCTCCTCCTGTGTGTGTGTGTGTGCGTCTCTGGGGCTGGGACTGGCCAAGGCTACCGAGATTTCCAGCTCCCCCTCCGCCCCCACGCCCGCCAAAGCCCCGGCACCTCTCCGCCGCTCCCCGCGGGGCAGCCCCAGGCCCGGTCGCCTCCTCTGCGAGGAGCATCGCGCCGCGGACCGGGCGCCTGTCACTGCCGACCTCCGCAGAGCGGCCCACGGCAGGAGACGGCCCCGCTGCCCACCGCCGGCGGCTCCGGCCGGCTCCCTCAGCACCTTCCAAAGGGGTTCTCTCAAGTTAATGTGACCCCCTCTATTTTTATTTTTGTTTGAAGGGCAAGAAACTCTGCAGACATCTGCAGCGGCTTTTCCACCCCTCACCTCAATGGGGACCGTGCAACTCACAGCAATGCTGCGACCTCTTGGCCAGAAAAAAGTTTTAAACCATCTTCTAGAGGACCACTTCTGGACTGGCTGAGAGGCATTGCTAAACAACTTTAATTCCAAATCTGACATTTTAGACCAGCCACTGGAGTGACCACTCACTCTGTGCCTAACTTCATAAATCCTCTCAATTCTAAAGTTTAAATTCTTTAAAAAAAAAAAAAAATTAAAAAAAGACTTGCCATATACACACACAAAAGCTTAAGGCATTAAATTGTATTATCTGCTGAAACACAACAACTGTGGGGTTTTTTCCTTAAAGAATGTAAAAATATTACTGACACCATATCTAAAAGAAGTTAACTTCCAAGAAAGAAACCACTTCCAACAAAAGCGAAGCAGCAGTTGTAATGCACCTGCCTTATCACCAGAGCAGGAGCCACAGTCCAACTTTAATTAAAGGAAAAGATAAAAACCAACAAGAGGAAGAAATTCTGAAAATCACAAATAAAGAATGGCATTATTGTGGATTAGGCTGACACAAGAATAATGTGGTTTAAAATAAACAAGATGCATCAGCATTATATGGCATATAAATTTGTGAGATTACAGTTTATGGATTGTATTCCTATTATTAAAATTATATTTTTCCTTCTAATTATTTTCAGCTAAAGCACTGAATCTACCAATTCAGAATTATGTTGGGCAATGTCCCGTTCTTTGCAAATTCTCAGTAAACTGATTTAAACTGTGGAGCTAAACTCATATTAAAACTTAAGATTCAGAACTATTCACCTGACAGATCCCTAATTACAAACACAAACGCGCTCTCCACACAACAAAATTCAGTGTTTTCAGTGTTTCAGTTATTTTTGAGGACAGATCTTCCAACTCTCTGACAGTCTGTGTTCAAAAACTTCACTTAAGTCTGAAATCTCCCTGATTTCAAGTTTAGCTTTATTATTGCAACTTAAATGATGCATCCACTGGCACCCCCCAACAATTAGTAGGGGGATAGCAAAGATGTGCATCTTCAGGACAGTTACCTACAAAGCTAGAGTAGCAAATTACACTATCTGCCCCACTTCCCAGGAGCTGGCTCCTTATATTGTCCTGCCTAAGCCTTCCAGTAGTGCCCTGCACCACATTCACTCATTTCATCTGCTTTCTCCTTTCGTTTTCACATTACCCCTGCTTTTCTGCTTTTCCACAGGGAAAATCTCTCAACCTCGCTGCTTTGGTCCTTTAGACCTTCTCACACAGTCGCAATCCCTTGACTGTGTCTCCTACGTATGCTCGGATCCCCTCAGAGGAGATGCTTTCGCCACTGGCCCCAGGGCTGCCGCATTCCCACAGCGGACGCGTGGCCCGGGCAGGAGAGCTGAGCCGGGGCGTGCCGAGCCGGTCCCCCCAGAGACATGCACGCCCCGCGAGGGCCCAAGGCGCCGCTTCTTCCCCCCGGCCCCCCGCAGCCCTCCTCGCCGCCGCGGGAGGCTCCATCCCCCGCCCCGAGTCTCACCTGCCGCATCAATGCCACCGTGCAGCCTCCGCGCTCCAGCTCTCCCGCCGGCGGCTGCCTCGGGTCCTCCGGCACCCGCAGCCCCAAGCACCCCAAGGCTGCGCCCCAGACCCGCCAGCTCGGGAGGAGGCCGGTGCGCCCTACGACCACCGCGGATCCCGACGGCCCTCCCAGCTTTGCTGGCGGCGGCAGCCCCGATCCCGGCCGTCTATGAGATCTCTCTTCCCTGGGCTCCTCCGAAACCGCGGCCGCGGTCCCGACACCGCCGGCTCCCCGTTGGGTTTCAACGGCCCCGGTCGGAACCGCGGCTCTCCGGCACCCTGGGCTCGGCCGCACTCCGCCGTCGCCCCGGCCCCGCCGCAGAGCGGGCCGCGATGGGCTCCTGGCCGCGGCGGTTCCGCTTCCTCGTCACCCTGCGCCGGGCCGAGGGGGCGGGGCAAGACGCGGCGCGCGGGCCCAGCTGAGCGCGCCGGCGCTCCCCTCCCCGGCACCCCAAACAAGGCGTTCCATTGGCTCGCGGCAAGCGGGAGCGAGGCGGGAGGCGGGGCCGGAATCTCAACGCACGCCAAACAGAGCGCGGCGCGGCGCACGTGACGAACGCTTAACGCAGAGGAAGAGGCGGTTGCCGGTGCCTGTCAGAGGGCAAGAGGAGCCCCAAGAGCTGGCTGTTGATTGGCTACAAGAAGAACCAATTGGGGACGCTGCAGCCAGGGCGCGGCCCAGGCTCCATTGGCCAGGAAGCCGGTGATTTGCACGCGGCGTTAGGTGCGTTGACTGCTGGGAGCGGTGGCCGGGAAGGGGCAGCTCCACCGGCTGCGCTTCGGGGGAGGGGAAGGAAGGAATGGCGGCGCGCGCGCGCGTTAACGCTTTGCTTCGTTCGCTTCGACGGCCTTGCCCTGGTGCTCGGCGGTCAGAGCAGCGTGGAGCTCGTCAGTGCCTGTACCTGCTCGCCTAGAGGGCTCCGCGAGCACAGGCGAGTTCTAGCACACAGTGCGGGGACTCACTGCCCGGCGCAGCCGCACCGCGGCAGCTGCTCCACTGCCCTACGCCCAGCGGAGCGTGAGGGGGAGCCCTGGGGCAGGTCTCGTCCGGAGCTGCTTGTGCTTCCCTAGGCCGCACCCGCGAACTGGCAGGGACAGCGCTGGGGCCTCCATGGTGGAGGACCTTCTTCGCTGTGCCGCGGTTTGGTGTCCGGCGTCCTTTCGCAGCGTGGGCTTGGTGGCTCCTTGATGTCGGCTAAAGAACCTACTTCTTCTTGCTAACTTCGTATTGGGTTTTAGTAGCTTTTAAGAAGGGACAGTGCTGAGCGCCAGGGACCTGTCTGCAGCAGCTGGTGAGAGGCTGGACTGCATAACATGGCGCAGTGCTTCTGGAATGCACTCGGGAGCGGGGTCTTCGGGCTCCCAGTGCTGTTGAGGCGCTCCCTGGCCCAGCAGCTCACTTGACCACGTGCTTCTTACTAATGAAGAATGATAATGACCCCTTTATTGTTTATAGGGGTTACAAATAACACACAAGAAACCAGAAATGTGATGCCCCTTGGGAAGGCCTTTGCAGCTTCTAGGCTGTAGTTTGCACTTGTGTAGGTACCCATAAGTGGGATGCTTTTAAACACCTTATTCAGTAATGTGTTGACTTAAAGGAAACTGAGTTTCATTTGCTAATCTAATGGTTTTGGCTTGTTTTCCAGCGACTGCTTTTGGATATTTTTATGTGGTGACTTCATTTTAACTGCTAGGAAGAGTGATTTCCAAAGCCCTTACAACTGATACTGTGTGAGAGCTGCTTTTTTAAATTATTATTATTTATTTAATAAAATTGCTTGTGGAAAGAACATTAGACCATCCTCTTTTTGAACCTTTGTGACTATCATACCAGGAAAGGATGCTTGAGACCTCTTCTGAGGAAAGTCTTTATAAGCTATAGTTTAGAAATCGATGTCTTAACAATCTAAACTTTAGGATGGCATCTAAATTCTGGAAGATTGAGTTCCCATGGAGAGTGTTGCAAGTAATTATCTTATTGTGGTGAACTTGTTTCAGGCTCTGTGTCATCTCTTATGAAGGTGCTGTAAAGTGTATTGCTATAAATTGAATCTGTAAACAAAGAGCCAAATGACTTAATGGTCTTGTCTTCACTGTAGAGCTTTGTATTCCAATTACATCATAATTAGTTGGGTATTTTTGTAGAGAGAGGCCAATTTGTAGTTTTGGTATAATGTAGCACAAGATCATAGGGCTTATTTTTGCCACTTGGTTTGCCCACAACTAAATTTAACAATACTAACAGGAAATGATGCATTCGGCATCTACAGTGCCATGTATTTCCAGGGTGCTTTGCAAAGAGCTGTGAGTGTACGTTCAGCTCCCCAAGGAGCTCAGTTAAAGGTTTCCATTCTCTCTGTATATAAATAGATTTCTATGCTTGAATAGCCCCATTGCCTCAAGTAGACCATTAAGGTGTGAGAGTGATTGTGTGTGTAAATGTTTGTGAAAGAAAGACTGAAGAAAAAGGAATTGCCCAAGAGCTGAGAGGCAGGGGGTAGGTTGCGATGTCAAAAGACACTTGAACTTTCATTTGTTCTTTTTTGTTGGTAGGGAGGGTCCGTGATTGTTCTTTGGCAAATCTGCACAGATACAAAATGCAAATAATCTTTTTGCGTTTGTTGCCATGGTTTTCTCTACTAGGCAATAACAGTAATTTGTACTTGTACATCCTGTGTATCAATAACAAATTGCATGCCTTGGAAGTTGAGCAAGCAGCACAGAAGGGTTGGGCAGAAGGACAAAGTTAATACGACTTATGTTGAGGTGTCTTTAATTTTGCATCTAATGTGCGTGATCATTGCGCTGATTAGAACATGTAAATACTTTCCAAAGACCTTAGATGTAAAATGCATCGGAGCAGTGGATATTGACCTGTAGTTTCCTTTTAGTTAACGTGGAAACTACTACATTTCATAACTCATTTGAGCTTTGTGTTACTAAAGCAGCTCTTTCCCATTCAGGTAAGAGGATTTAGACCAAAGGGCAGACTTCTAATGTTAATCCTTTATGGCTTACTAAATAGGAAGTACCTAATTATGCAATTTTTTTTTTTTCAGCATCCCTTCTCTTAAAGGAAGGGATGAAATCCACTGTGTGCAACTGTACTGCCAGCGCCTGTCCTGGGACTTCAGGGACTTGGAGCTGTGAGGTGTCTTATGAGCACAGGAACTCAGCAGGGAAGATCTTGGGATCTAGGATGTCCTGTTCATTTGTCTGGTTACTATATAAACCCTTTACAGCAGGGCTTCTCTGTTGAATATTGGAGGGGAGCAAACTTCAACTTCCAGCTAAGCCTGCAGGAGTAGCGATAGGTAGTTTAGTTGTTGGGCAAAGTTTTGTGTAACATTTTAACCAGGCAGTTATGAAAGCTGTAAAAATGGTCACTTGAGCAGGGACAGTTAGTGGGTTTTTTACATGATTTCTATTCCAGTCAAGAAAGGGATCACAGACTGGACAATTGCTTGAGGCTCCTACTGGCTGTGTATTTCTGACTTGATTGTACTATATAGTTGCAATGGTTTCCTCCTTAGCCTGGTTGTCTCGGAAGACAAGACATCTGAACATGTGGTCTGCTCCAGTAATCAGCTTCATATCTGATGATCTCAAATACTATGGGCATGGTGAAAATAGTCTCAGCTGGGCAGAGCCAAGAACTGAATTACTGACTCAAGTTTGGGAGTGGCATCTGAGCAAGCTAATGGTGGATTCTTGGATGTGTAGTAACACCAAGAGGGGATGACATAAATTACCTTGTTAGAGCTGATGCCTTATAATGGAGAAGATACAGCATGACATGAAAGGCTACAGAAAATGGGAGTTGGAGTTCTGCTGCTCACAAAATCTTGTTCTAGAGGGGGTTGCTGAGCTTGGAGGAAGAAGGACTAAGGCCAGTATGTTGCCTCCCTTCCTTCAGCTTATCTTTAACTTCTGGAGGAAACACTGCACACTTCAATGCAGTCTGCCTCCCATCTAGTACATCTACCTGGACTTGGGTAAAGCATTTGACACTGTTCCTCACGGTATACTTATCTCTAAATTGGAGAGATACGGATTTGGATGGACTGCCCTAAGCATAAGGAATTGGCTGGATGGTTCCATTCAAGTTATGGTTAATGGCTTGATGCCCAAGTGGAGACCAGTAACAAGTGGCATTCCTTAGGGTTGGTATTGAGGCTGGTGCTGATTAATTTCTTTATTGGTGCCTGGACAGGGGGATCGAGTGTACTCTCAAGGAAGTTTGCTGATGACACCCAAGTTGTGTGGTGCAGCTGACATACCAGTGGGATGGGATGCCATCCCGAGTGATCTTGAGAGGTGGGTTCACACCTGCCTCAAAGTTCAACAAGGCCAACTGCAAGGTCCTGCACATGGGTTGGGTGGACAATCCCAAGTGCCAATACAGGCTGGGTGGAGAACGGATTGAGAGCAGCCCTGGAATAGAACTTGGGCCTGTTGGTTGATTAGAAGCTCAACATGAGCCAGCAATGTGCGTTTGCAGTCCAGAAGGCCAACTGTGTCCTGGGCTGCATACAAAGAAGTGTGGCCAGCAGGTCAAGGGAGGGGGACTCTGCATCTCTGCTCTTGTGAGTCCCCACCTGGACTACTGTGTTCAGCTCTTAAGTTGGGGACCCCAACATGAGAAGGACATAGATCTGTTGGAGCAGGTCAAGAGGAGTCCACAAAGATGATCAGGGGGCTGGAACCCCTCTGCTGTGAAGATGGGCTGAGAGAGTTGGGATTGTTCAGCCTGGAGAAGAGAAGGCTCCAGGGAGATAGTGTAGCAGCCTTCTAGTACATAAAGGGGGCCTCTATGAAATCTGGGGAGGGACTTTTTACAAGTATGTGTAGTGATAGAATGAGGGGTAATGACTTTTAACTGGAAGAGAGGAGATTTAGGTTAGAAGGAAGAAATTCTTTGCTGTGATGGTGGTGAGATGTTGGAATAGGGTGCCCAGGGAGGCCCAACCTGTTTTAGATGCCCCAACACTATGTGTGTTCAAGACCAGGTTGGGTGGGGCTTTGAGCAACCTGATCTAGTGGAAGATGCCCCTGCCTGTGGCAGGTGTGTGTGTCTGGTACTAGATGATTAAGAACCCTTCCAACCCAAACCATTCTGATTCTACTTTTACCTACTTGCTAACAAAACTGACCTTTTTTGTTGGAAGCATCCCAGTAATTGCTGCATACTTGGAAAAGGGAAACAGGGTGAGTCAACACATCTTACGTTGACTCTGGCCACGTGTAGTGTAAGTTAGTACATGCAAAACCTATTGGTCACAACTGTACTAGAGGTGTGGCTTCTTTTCATTTGTGTAAAGGTGTTGTGACTTCAGAGGAATTGCAAATGATTGTGGAGTTGACGGCAGCATGAGGATTAGGTCTTGAATGTCTTTTGAATGCATTGGATAAACCTGGCTAAGGATGAATGCAGGCCCAGCACTGGTGAGGACTGGAGAGGGAGCTGTGCTGTCCCTGACCTGTGCTGCATCCAGGGGTGCTGGAGGAGACAAGGGTGTGAGAGCAGCATCATGATGGCCTCATGGGGCTATCTTCACTTAGATGTTACTAGACAAATTTGCTGCTATCTTAAAAAGTTACCAAATCATTCTCACAAAAGTTCTGGAAGAGCTAATGACCTCTGGGCTGTATAATCCCAGAAGAGTACAATTTGCATTTCACCAAGTTCCACTTGGATCATGTTCTGGCACAGCGGGCTTTTAATACCTGCCTGAAGAGTTTGTCATGGAATCTCAATTGCTGGGGAGCTGAGCAGTACATTATCTGTCTTAAGAGAAGTTCTTTGTGAACTAATTTAAGAAATCGTGGGGACAGCTGTTGATGTTTAAGAGCTGCCCGTCCCGCTTTGGAATCTTACCACCTGAGGGTGGGTGTCCAAGGCTGGAGGTGGGGCCGTGCCCGCAGGTGCTGGCCGGTTCGGGCTGGGGCGCTGGGCCTGCCGCGCAGCCTGGGAAGGGGCAGCTCTCCTCGGGTGGCGGCTGGGAGGCTGGTGACGCCGTTCGGGGGGCTCAGGAAAGCCAGCCCGCAGCAGCTCCTGCTCGCTCCGAGCGCAGAGCGGCCCAGGCCGCGCCGCTCCCGGCGAGACCCTCGGCGTCCTCCCGGGGCGCTCCCGGCTCCTGCTGCGCTCGGCACTTTCCGTCTCTCCCCGGTGTGCTGGCGGACGGCTTCGGTTCTTTCCGTAACTCTTCGGCTTTGGGTCGGGAGTTTCCGTGCTGGGGGAAAAAAAAAAATCTCCCCGTTGTCAGGGGCAACGCAAAGCATCTGGGAGCGAGCGCGGCCTTCAGCGCCGGGGCCATCACCGGGATCGCGCTGCGCGGCTGCCAGCGGGTAAGAGCGGGCGGGGGGCGCTGGCCTGCTGGAGTCGGCCCGCGAGAAGGCGCCGAGAGCCGTTAGCAGCCTGGCCGGCTGCTTCTCGGTCGATAGGGGCCCGGCCCGAGAGACCGGGGTCAGTCGCGCTCGGCCCGAGGCTCCGGGGCGGCCGGGTCGCTGCCTGCGGGCGCCTCGAGCTCGGTCGGGGGGCGGGGGAGGCCGCATCTGCTGGCGCGCGAAGGTGGCGGCGGGATCCGCGTGTTCACCGCGCCGGGAGCAGTCGCTGCTCGCGGGCTGTGGCGGGCGCAGGGAGCCCATTGTTTTGTGCTGGCGAATGGCGATGACCGCTCGGCCGAGGTGACCCGCGCGGGTTCTGGCCCACGCGAGGCGCTGTCCCAGGGGAGGGGAAGTGCTCGAGGAGCAGCCTGGTCGCGTCTCTGGTGGGTGTTCTCACTTTCCCCTCGCTCATAAAGCAGAGTAAAGAGTAAAAATCTGATTAAATACTAAACCCGCACCAAGGAAGTGGAACTCAAATCAAAACTCAAAACATTTTGTATTCTATTTTTTTTTTTCCTGGGGCTGGCAATTTTAAACATTTTAACATTTAAAAAGCTGGCATTTCTTATGGGTAACGGTTATAACGAAAAAGGTGGGGTGGTTTTTTTTTAGGTAACTATCAAGTTTACATGACCTTGCTTCTCTCCTCTGGGGAGACCCCCCTGCAGTGCTGGGGCCAGCTCTGGAGTCCTCAGCACAGGAGAGACAGGGACCAGAGGGCCAGAGGAGGCCCCAGCAATGATCCGAGGGTGGAATATACAAGGTCCAGCAGCACACCCTTCCTCATTGGCTCTTCCACCACCCGCGTCAAAGTTATCATCACTGCAAGAGCCTTCTAGACTGAGTATGCCTCTCTGTGTGGCCTTTCCAGCAAATACCAGGGTGACTGGGGTCACCCATGAGCACCAGGGCTCACGTGAGGCTACTTTCAGCTCTCTGTAGAAGGCCTTATCGACATCTTCCTGTCTTGGTGGTCTGTAGTAGACACCTGCAACAGTTTTGCCTTTATTCACGTTACTCTTAATTCTTACACATAAGCTTTCAACACGTTCTTCATCCCCCCGGAGCAAAGCTCAATGCGTTCCAGTTGCTCACACACATAAAGAGCGACTTCACCGCCTCACCTTGTTGGTCTGTCTTTCCGAAAGAGTACATAGCTGTCCATGACAAATTCCAGTCATGAGAGCTATCCCACCATGTCTCAGTAATTGCAGTGAGCTTGAAGCAACAGTAAACATGTGGATAATGAATTCCCAAGGTGGCGGCAAGCAAATGAATGTTGGGTTAGTGATTTTTACACCAAGGAGTAATCCACTTACATAAACTATTTATATATAGCAGCCTCCTGCACAATTGTGTATAGTTACTGAGATGGTGAAAAGTATTTTATATTGGGGATTGTCTATAATTTACATGATAATCTAACTGAATCTTGTTTTAGTATGTGCTAGTCTACCTTTTTAAATGTGTACAGTATTGACTGAAAAATTATTCTTGCTGCCTATGAGTACCAAATGGGATAGTTAGCTGTAGCTGTCCTAACTGGAACAAGCTGACAGTCACCTGTAGCAAAGCAGACAGCCTGCCTTAGTGTTCCCATGAGTGAGTTCATCAAGAGATGTAGTTTGTAAACTTGACAAATGTGTCTTCCTCATTTTCTGAAATAACTGAATAATAATAAGTGGTATTTCAGTAATTTAAATACTAAGTAATATTTATGACTACAGATGCAAGGAACACCTAACAGCAGAAAAACTTGATTCTAGAAAAGGCATTACAACTGCGTGGTGTTTTGCAATAAAACTGTTATTTCATACCAAATGTGTTTTTTATTGTTTTTCTTTTTAATTTAGGCATCTCAATTTTATGTGTTATATATAGTGTATCTATAACATACTTAAGCATACCTGTTAGAAATGTTTGTTTTCCTTGTACAGGTTTGCAATCTGTACCAGCTGCTTTGTTGTTATGGCCGTGTATGTGGATCATCGAACAGAGGCTCCTGATTCAGTTGCCTCCTCTTCTCATATAGTGTGGCACCCACTTCATCCACTCCTGGCAGTTGCTTCCATCAGCACAGCATCTGGGGGCCGTGTGGATATCTACCTGGAACAGGTCAGTAATCAGCAGTTTTGCTTTTGCACTTGATACAATTTTGCTGGTTTGAAATGTCACTTTATTTATTTATTTGCAGGTTTAGTTATGCTCCTTGAATCCCTCTCTCTGGATTTTAATTACTGTCCATGTCCCACACTGTCTAGGATGTGTCAGATTCATCAGCTACTGATTACATGTATTTTATAAAAAAGTCTTCATAAATTAAATTGGTTTTTCCATCAAAATTAGATTCTCACAGTCTTTAAGTCTTAATTGTAATGGTTACTAATTTGCTTTTTACTTCTCACAATCTGAGAATTACAGGCTTATAAGCAAAATATGAACAATGTTTTTTATATTTCCTTTTTAAACTCTAAATGAATGAAATGTACACTTAAAAAATCATTCCTCTATCTTGAGACTGAACTGATTTGCTAGACTTGGCTTGCTCCATTTGAGTAGGTTGGCTCCTAATGCGGTTTCTGCCTGTAGACAGATTTTTCCTTTGCATACTCTAAACTTCACAAGAGGCTTGCGTAGGACTTTGGTTTGCATAATATCCAGGAAAAAAAAGCGTGCTATTTAGGGAAATGGTACTACAAGCAGCAGACATACTGGAAATGTTTATGTCTGCTAATATGAGTAGCCTTTACTTTTCAAAGTGTATTATGAAAAATTGTCATCCAAATTTTACAAATGGAAAAATACAGAGGGTTTAAATGATTTGCCTGAAATATTTTTGCAAATCATGCACAAAGGAGGGTCTACCTTTAAGAGCTGTTAAAGCATTAGGTTATTCTATATTCTCAGTGAGGTACTTTAGTCTTTTTCAAAAGTTAATTTTTTTTTTTTACCTTGAAATGTTCTCGAAGCTGCCTTTCACACTGGAGTAAAAGCTTGATATTCAGTGAGAGCTGCTTATGAGAACAAGTCATGTGAGGAGCAGCTGAGGGACCTGGAGTTGTTCAGCCTGGAGAAAAGATGGCTCAGGGGAGACCTCATTACTCTCTGCCACTCCCTGAAAGGAGGTTGGAGTCAGGTGGGGTTGGTCTCCTCCTAGGTAAGAAGTGATAGGACAAGAAGAAACAGCCTCAAGTGGTGCCAGGGGAGGTTTAGATTGGATACAAGGGACAATTTCTTCCCCAGAAGGGTTGTCAAGGCCTGGCCCAGGCTGCCCAGGGCGGTGGTGGAGTCCCCATCCCTGGAGGGGTTTCAGAGACATATAGATGAGGTACCAAGGGTCATGGTTTAGTGGTGGGATTGGCAGTGTTAGGTTAACAGTTGGACTTGATGATTTTGAGGGTCTTTTCCAACCAAAATGAATCTATGATTCTAAGTAATCTGCGAGGGAAGAATAGCTTGGAAAAGCAGAGTGAGGTGCTCAGTAGACACTGCTGTGTTGTCATTCACAATTTTCAAGTGGATGTACTGCATGTTGTAGCGCATTCTTATCCACAAGAACTAGCTGTAAAGTGAATTTGTGTAGCCACTTAACATCTCTTGCAGGAAGCTCTATTTATATGCCGATGCTTTATCACAGAAAAATATCTTGCTGACTGGGAGGTGAACCTGAAGGTTTAGCTGCATCCCTGTACTGAGCTTGCACTTTATTTCCATTTGCAGGGAGAACATGTGTCTGATGCACATGTTGAGAGAAGTTTTCAGGTCACATCACTTTCCTGGCACCCCTCCAGGCCAATTCTTGCAGCAGGCTGGGAGACGGGAGAAGTGGTGATACTTAACAAACAAGACAAGGAGCACCACGCTGTACCACCGAATCATAACGCCAGAATTACAGTCCTAAACTGGAGTACAAATGGTACCCACCTTGTGTCTGGTGATAGGGTGAGTCGTTGAAATGTCAAACCTGTGTTTGATGAGGAACGTGGAATGGATTATTAGGGGAAGGGGTAGTTTCAGGGGAGATAAGTTTCCTCACTTTTCATATAAATTAAAACTGTCAGGGAGTAAAATTAAATCTCTGTTTTAACTTTTTCTATGGCACTCATCTCTGTTTTATCAATTTCGCTTTAAATAAAAGTGTATCTAATCTCTGTATGTGCTGAGCACTAGATTAGGGTTTAAGGCTATTTAATGGATGGTGTAATTGAGGCATAGACCATGTGAATTATTTGCTCCTGGCTATACACTGATTTTAAGAAAAAATTCCAGCTACAACATATTCATCTGGAATGAGTGTGTAGCAATACTCAGGTATAAAAAGCCCATGCTATTCTCTCTTGTTCTGTTTTATTAATACTCCAAAATAAGTCAAACTTGTATGGAAACTATGTTAGGGAAGTACTTGAAATGTGATAGTCTTTATTACTGATGATCTGTTTGCCCTTTTATATAGTAAAATGAGAAACTAGCTATTAAATATTTAGTATTCATGATTAAGTCTTCTTAGAAGATTCTGTTTTTCCCAGTTATTGAGTCAGCAAATAGTTTTTTAAAAAGGCTTTTTTTTTTTTAACATTTTCCCTGATACAAACTTGAGCCTGTCTGAGAATTTCAGTTCTGCTCTTTGAGTCAGAGGAAAATACAGTTTTAAATAATTGTTTGTGAAATTTTGTTGCTGCATTTGACAGAACGCAGAAATTCAAAATTTACTAA
Source organism: Megaceryle maxima (assembly GCA_024605025.1). Classification (NCBI taxonomy): domain Eukaryota; kingdom Metazoa; phylum Chordata; class Aves; order Coraciiformes; family Cerylidae; genus Megaceryle; species Megaceryle maxima. Next base: position 5,469 of record JANHGN010012149.1, on the reverse strand, counting down.
AAAATGAATTTATCCTTTTCTTTATTAGAAAAGAGAAAATGTTGCCCAGACAACAGGTGATGCACAATGTAACCGAGGCCTTGCTTATAAGGAGATAATACATTAATTTAGCCACAACTTACATTTACCTTACATTTATGAACAAACCTTTTTCAAAGTGATTTATTTGGTGTCAGATCACAGTAATGAAGTCATCTTAAAACAAATACAGCCATTCCTATAGACAAATTTAACAATTGTATAGAGTCATCCTAACTGTTCCTCTGATGAGAGTATTCAAAGTAGAATAAGCTGTGGCTTCAAGGAAATACCTTAATTTGACAAAACAAAGTCTATGCCTGTGTTGACACGAATACTCTTTATTTCATGTAGCTTCAATTGCTGTAGTTGGAAAGACCAACCTCAGTAGATGGAACAGCAGCATACTTGAACTCAGAAAAGTTCATTATTGCATAATAGCTGTGTTACTTGCCTGGTGAGCTGGAAATGTGGATTTACAGCCCAGAAGGTCGACCGTATCCTGGGCCGCGTCAGAAGAAGTGTGGCCAGCAGATCGAGGGAGGTGATACTGCTGCTCTGTTCCACTCTGGTGAGACCTGTTGGAGCAGGTCTAAAGGAGGCCACAAAAACAGGACTGTAGCACCTCTGCTATGAGGACAGGCTGAGGGAACTCTGGTAGTTCAGCCTAAGGAAGAGAAGGCTCTGAGGAGACTTCCAGGGATGCTCCATCCCTGGAAACATTAAAGGAGAGGTTGGACAGGGCTCTGAGCAACCTCTACTGAAAGATGTCACTGCTCACTGCAGGGGTGTTGGATAAGATGACCTATAAAATTCCATTCCAAGCCAAACCAGTCTATGATTCTATGATTCCAATAGCTTTTAAGTTTGTTTTTAAAAATGTTTCCCATTTGGTGAGTGCAGCTAGGATCATACTCTACTCATACTGGAGGAATACCCTTAGAAAGAAGATAGATATTTGGGTCCTGATTTGGTTTCTGTTTGATCTTCACTGGGACTTCATAACTGAGAGTGCTTAGCTGAGAACATTCAGTCATCGTAAATACTGAGTTGGAAGAAAATTATTTCGAAATTATTTTTTTTAAGTTGGAAAAGGATACTGTGAAAATTAGAAGCTCTAAATTTATCTTTTAAGTAACAAAAAGTAATGAAAGCCTGTTTATAAGGAAAATAGCCTTTATAACTAGAAGGTAAAGCTTTGGATTGTTAAGAATGATTGGGAAGATACAGGATACCTTAAGAATAAATATTTTAGATTATAAACACTCTATTGACCTTATAGTCTACCAATGCTACTATTCTTTCACTTCTAGAAAAATTATACTCCATTGAAAATAATTAAAAAAAAAAAAAGAGCAAATAGTAATACCACTTTATTGTTATCTGTCTTAATGAAACAAAGTGAGATGGAACTTGATATTGTAAATTGTTGCTGTTTTCTTCATGTAGTGCTTACACAGAGGGCCTCCAAATGCAGTTTGGTTCCCTAAGCACTAACAGAATAACAACAATAAACAATAATCTTAAAATCCCACTGTGAGGCTGTAGCATAAGTCAGTTTGTTGGGATGGTTGATGTGTATATCATGCTGAATTGTCTTTTTGCTTCTCTGCCTTCTTTGTTCTTTCCAATCCCCAGAGGTTTGGTGCTTATTCTGAGCTGGCACTTCAAGAGTGCCGTGGGAACCTGTGCCAAGCTCTGAGGGCCAACTTGTATTGACTACTGTTGAGTTAATTAACCAGTCTTCTTTTCTTTAGCATCTGATTATTCTGGTTACTAAGTTCTGTTTCTAAAATTAAATTCTTGTTTTACTTGAATGTCTACTCAAAGAAGAGGAAAGCTCCAGAAACTGTGAAATTCTTTCCTTAGGTTATCTGTATCCTGTGACTTCATGGGTGTCTAATCATATACCCATGCTCACCTATAGCATTGTTATATACACTTACTCAGGGATACATACCTTATACATTGCTATCCTTTATCTCAGTATTTTTAATTTTAGCAATCAGACTACTTGAAAGAAAAAAATGGAAAAAGAATTACCTAAACTAATAGTTGCATATGCTTCTTGCAGAGGAAAACCAAGGCTGTCCGTTTAATTGCTCTGTTATCTATCAAGCTTTGTTAACTTGATTTTAAGTAAGCAAATAATAAAATATTCAAAATATTTTTTATTCCTTACGGTTTAGTTTTAAGTGGGAGTAATTGTATATGTCAACTAAAGGAAGGGTGCTGCTCTGTCAGTAAAATGTTTATTTTTATGTATACAGAGTAGCTAGAGTATTATGGAATCTTCTCATCTGTGTGCATGAATTAACTGTTGCCTTCTTCTAGCTCGGTGTTTTGGTGCTATGGAGAATGGACCAGCGAGGCAGAGTGCAGGGTCCTGCTGTGCTAAAGCAGGAGTATGGAAAAGGTCTGTCTCACTGTGTTTTTCGACCACCCCCTCCTGGCGAGTAAGTATTGTGCCCTGTCAGAGCACAGAGACCAGATCTGTCTCTTGTTTCATAGAAAGAAAATGCTACTCCGACAAACCTATTATTCTCCTGACTGTCCTTTATGTCCAAGTTCTTCTACTCTAGTAGCTAGCTATTGGTGTCCTGTACACAGCAACAGATCTTCTTCCTTTTGTCCATACCTTTCTCTCTGTTGCTGTTGACTCTACTTCCTTTAGTTCTTCTAATTAGCAATGCTGTTGACTGTGAAAAGCAGAAAGCACACTGAAATTGGCCAGAATAATAAAATTAAAAGGCAGTTTTAACATTATTTCTGTCTTGTTCAAGCAAGAAATAAGAAACAGCTGTAGTAAAAAAAAAATATTTTTCCTTATCTGTGCCACTTCTGTTTCACATCTTTGTGAAAATAATGATTCTTATGGAAAAAAGGGTGAAACAATGCAAATGAAAACTAGTAATAAAATTTTGCTTTGTATCTTTTTAGTTTGTCCTTTTCACAATAATTTTATGAGACACTTTTATTCTCTCTTTTATTCTCTGTTTTCAGGGACTTTGTACAGCTGGCCAAAGCTGCTGTCAGTGGTGATGAGAAGGCCTTGGATATGTTTAACTGGAGAAAAGGTGGAACAGGAGCACCTCTGAAAATCGGACTCCAGGAAGGACTCTCCTTCTTTATCACTTTGTCAGATGGTAAGAGCAAAACTACTTTTCCAGTCTGCTGGAAATTTGTTTTCTTAATGCTTCAAAATAGCTTGGTGCATGAAAGCCTGGCTTTTGTATGTGCAATAGCTAGAGTATATCCATATATTCATATATCCAACAAGAGAGAGTATTCATAGGAGTTAAAGAATGTTTGGTAAGAAGAAATGAATAAAACTGTTAAAATCCTAGCATTTCTAGGGTGAGGCCTCTCCAAAAGGACACAATAGCTATTGGATTAGTCAGATTTCCAAAGAAGGAAAGTGTTATCTAACACCTAAGTAGAAATAAAATTAGAAGTTGGCAGTGTTTGGTGCTATGCTTCAAAATAATGAATGTGTTGGGTTTTTTTAAATAGAATGCTAGAACATATGTGTTACAATAAATTATTAATTTACTTTTTCTCATGCTTTGAAATGATGCTTCAGTCTAAGGATGCAAAAAAGTCTTGATTATTTGTTTTGTTAGTTTTCTTTCCAATATAATTTATTCCCTGCCATCTTTTGTCTTTTCCTAGCCCTTTTTATTGTTCTGGGTATTGGTTTGCTCAAGCTCATTTTCTTCCTACCAAGTTGTTATGATGCTTCCTATCTCTCTAACCTGCTAAATCTTTGGACCAGAGCCAGAATGTGTGTGATGGGTCTTGTAATGAGTATTCTTCTGGTAGGTGATTTGCGTATGGAGTCATCTTTCAAGTGTGCACTACTCCAAGAAAACATTTAAGCTATGCTAGTTCTGCATCTCAATTACAGTTTGATTCAGTGTTTATGTTATCAAGTGTCAGACTGATCATTTCCAGCTGTATAGCTTCTGTATGATTGCAGGAGTGGCATTGTCCAGCTGTATGTTTGTTTTGGGCTGTACCTTCAGTTTATTTCTGATTTACAAGCCTCTTTCCTAGATATGAGCCGTTTAAATGAAAAAGAAATACAGGACACTTAAGTGTACAAGGAGAGAATCTTTGAGTAGCTGTGTCTGTTAGATCCTGTTGTTGGACCTGGTCCTGCACTTGTGGCACAACAACCCCATGGAATGCTATAGGCTTGGGTATGAGTGGAGGGAAACTGCCTGGTGGAAAAGGATGGAGGGATGTTGATTGACAGCCACCTGAGCATGAGACAGGATGAGCCCAGATGGCCAAGAAGGCCACCAGCATCCTGGCCTGTGTCAGGGATAGGGTGGCCAGCAGGAGTAGGGTAGGGATCGCCCCCCTGGACTCAGCACTGAGGAAGCTGCACCTCAAATCCCGGGTTCAGTTTTGGGCCTCTTGCTTCCAGAAGGAAATTGAGGGTCTGGAGCATGTCTAGAGAAGGGCAACAAAGCTGTTGAAGGGTCTGGAGCACAAGTCTGGTGAGGAACGGCTGAGGTACCTGTGATTGTTTATCTTGGAGCAAAGGAGTCTCAAGGGAGACCTTTTTGCTCTCAACAACCTCCCTGAAAGGAGGTTGGAGCCGTGTGGTGTTTGGTCTCTTCTCCCAAGAAACAAGCAATAGGGCAAGAGCAAATGGCCTCAAGTTGCACCAGGGGAGGTTTAGGTCGGACATTGACGTGCCATTTATGTTTCAGACATGAGGAAAGCTTTCCTCCCCTAAAGGGTTGTTAGGCCCTGTCCCAGGCTGCCCAGGGAGGTGATGGAGTCCCCATCCCTGGAGGTTTTTAAAAGACATATAGATGAGGTGCTGAGAGACATGGTTTAGTGGTGGACTTGTCAGTGTTAGGCTAAGGGTCGGACTCGATGATTTTAAAGGTCTTTCCCAACTGAAACGATTCTGCGATTCTGAGCCTCACGTTGAACTGTTGTGGTGGTACACAGCTCCATCTAGGGACATGCTCTGTGTCCTGCAAGTGGCTGTGCACATCGTGTTTATTCGGCCTCTTGGTAAAACTTTTCAAATTTCAGTCAAATAACACTTGAGAGTAGTCTCGTGGCCTGGGTTCGTTTGGACATATATGTTTTGGACACAGTTCTTAAACTAGTTAGTGACCTGTCATAACTTCAGAATCAGTTAATGCTTTCATAAGGTTTCAATGTGACCTGTAAATTTCCACTAAAATATGAATTCTCAGCCCAAAATTCTTTCATAAGAATGAATTAAAAAAACCTCCAACATTCTTACTGCCTGCTTTTAAATACCACAGCTATCTCAAATGAGATTTGATTAAATCTAAGGGGCTGCCCTGACCCTAAACCGTGACACAATAGAACATCTGTTAAAGGAAAGCTAAATAAACAATTAAGCTCCTCTAAAAAGCCCAGAACAAAATCAAAAAACTTACCAAGCTTCAGGTATTTATT
>JANHGN010012148.1:0-10045 GCA_024605025.1 Megaceryle maxima | reverse complement strand
TTGTTGTCTTTTTTTTTTTTTTTTTTTTTTTGTGCTTTTTTTTTGGGGTGTTTGTGGTTTTTTTTTTTTGGTTGGTTTTTTATTTTTGTTGGTTTGTTGTTTTTTTTTGGGGGGGGGGGGTTTGGTTTTGTTTTTTTTTTTAATAAGTATCCCCTCTAAGGAAAGCCAAAAAGGAAATAAAAAAAAAAAAAATTACCATCAGATACCATGTCTCTTTTTCTGTTATCCTAACTCCTTATCTTCCTGATTGGAATCAGTAGAATTCAAGTTCTTTAGCCCATTTAATGGGTTGAGAGGCAAAACTCAGGTTAGGATCAGAGTTTACAATGGATAGCTTTAGAAGAACATTTAGGTGTCTGACCTTTGTGTTTAAACTCATTGATTTCACCTTGAAAATGATAATATGTTTTGTTGCTAAAGAAGAAGAAAACACCATAAGCCTGAAGTCTGAAGGTGTATTATGTGAAAAATATTCTTTGAATTATTCAATAACAAAATGTTTTCTTGTAACTCAAAGATATGAAATTCTAATATTTGTGCAATTAAATGATTGTGTGTAATGATTTGTTTTCAGCCATGAATGTTAAATTTTGCTCTAAGCAAAACCAATTAATTAATTATGGTAATCAAATTAATTATGGTAATCAAATTTGAGATCAGTGGCATATTAGCAAGAGAAAAGGTAGCAAGTTTAGTAGCCTTGTGATACAGACAGTAAAATAGGTGATGAGATAGGTGGGAGAGAGAGATATAACAAGGAACTGCCCATAAGAAGATGTTACAAGTAGCAAAACTCCTAACTTTTATTGAATCTGTAAATGTTAATACCTCCTAGAAATAGAAATTTTCCGTCTTAGGTTTACTTTCTGAAGGAATCTTGTAACTGTCTTGAAGATTTTGAAAAGTGTAATTAATGTAGCAGAGAATGATGATGCTTTACAGAAATACCTTGAAGACTGGAGAAGTAGAATGAAATGTAGAAGTGTGTGAAGCGTATTTAGCTTATTTAGGTTAATTTGTACTCCAAGGTGGAGACTCACCACTTGGAAACAACAGAAGGAAAGAGAGAGGGGACTACACTGTTGATCAGAAGTTTTCTCTAAGCTGCAAGAAAGGCAAGTGTAGCCTTTCATCTGAAGGCTATCAAGTATACTATTTAATGAAAAAATGGTGCAGGGATCATCTTTCTGAGTGAGCAGTAGCTGAGTGTAACCTATATTCTTATAAAGAATTGACTTTTAATTCTTTGCAGAAAGGAAACAAGCCGTTATTGCTGGTATGTGTTGCTATGTCTAGGGGGAACATGGTTGTGTCTGTGGGTGCACGTCTTGCTTTGGAAGTCTGTGTATGGGTTTTACCCTTGTTGCTACTTGCTTGTGGATATCCTGGGTCATGGTGCTGTTCCCAGTAATAGACTTTGTAAAGTGTCAAAGTCCTTTTATGCTTTGTACAGTACCATTACAGTGATAGACTTTAATTTTTAAAAGGAAATCAGATACAGTTTTGTGAAATATGGTCTTTGTGTATCACTCCTACTTTAGCTTGCATGTTTTGGTATTCTTTGTATCTTTGACAAGAAATCTATACATTTGACTGCTTGCTGCCAGCAAAACCATTTACATCAGCAGCAGAATGATGGCTCTCAGCTACTACAGCCAGCATGGTTGAAGCTTGTGCTGGAACTTTGCCACATTGAACCTTTGCCCTTAATAAAATAATAAAGTGCTGCTTCAGGGCTTAATTATTGGCAGTAATGTTGTGAATATCACCTTTCTTTATAGATGACTTAGATGAGACTATTGCTGCCTCGTGACTTCTTATTTTACTGTTTCCTTTAGGATCACTCATCCGACAGGTCTGGAGGAGGAAAAGAATCTGATTTGTCAACAAATAAAAAACCCCCAAGAGGTAAGTGATGGAAATTTGTTGAGTTTCTCAAGTCCTTATAGTGTGTATGGGCTGGAAAGTGAACAATTTGCTGCAATACCAGTCATTTTGCTTCAAGAAGGCATAGTAGTCTGTTCTGCTTTTAAAGACCTGGAAATAATATAGAATTAAAGTATTTGCCTAGAGATTAGAAGTGCAGCCAACTATTATCCTTGAGAAGGCAAAACCTTAAGCTAAATAATTTCAAGGTCAGTTATGACTCAATTAGGAATAACTCTCAGCTCTACTAGCTGAGGGGCAGAGGAGATCACAAGGGTGTACATGCAAATGATAATTCGTTGACTTCAAAAACTGCCCTGTCTGTTTGCAGATCAAGAACCAGAATACAACTGACAGACATGAGAGTTGCAATAAGGTGTTCTGGGGAGGGTTTTCTCCTTACCATTAGATGTTTGGTCTGTTTTTTTTTTCCCCAAAATTAGAGAGTTCTTTAGTCATTACTATGTTCTTCTCCTGCCATATGCAGAAAATATAAATTTTTTTTTTTTTAGTTCCATCCATACAAATAGTCTGTGTCTCTTCTTTCCCTCAGTGGTCTAAAAGGCGCTATGTCTAGGCTATTTTGTACAACTTAGTGTTGAATTTTAAACGTGAGAAAAGTCTAGGGAAAAAAAAACTTCTAGGACCTTCTCATAAAGAATTCTTAGGAAATCTGATAGCCTTTACAGTTTTTTACAAAAACCTGAAAGTTTTATTTTTATATGTGTATATATATCGTGTGTGTATATATACACATATATAACTTTTTGTTAGTTTCAGTGTGTTCTTTATAGAACAGAAAACTGTAACACCTGGAAACTAGTAGTTAGCCAGAGCAGATAACAGGGAATTAGGCTCTTAATCTGCTTAACAAGGACATATGCCAAAGTAGTTTAAATTGTGCTAGTTTCTAATTCTATTCTTATATAAGAGGAATTCAAATTTAGCAAGACATGCAGGGGTAAAAAAGTATAAGCATACTAGTTCGTTCCAAGTCCAAATCCAAGTGCAGTAACTGACCTATCTTGGTGTTCCAAATATTATTAGAGGCTTATGGTCTGATGCAAACTGGGTTTATACCAGCTGGGATGGTATATACTTGATTGGTATACATATTTCAACAGATATTCCATCTGGTTTTCTGCTCTGATGTCTGATCCTTTACTGGTGAATTAGTTATGAGAGTCTGCTGTTATCATACCTTGAAAATACTTAGTTTGAATTTTCTTTTTTTTAATTGTACACTCATGTTGCCCGCTGACATTTTTGTTTTGAATAACAACAAAACAACTGTGCTGTGAACATGGTAGAATTTTTGCCACTATGCTGCTCATTCAGTGTAGAGCAGGAAATTCTCAGAGGCTTAGTAACCTCTGAAGTTGTACGTCAATATTGTTTGTCCTTGGAACATCTATTGCAAGAAAATGCTGTGAAATTAGACCAGGAGAATAGGAGATTAATATTTAGTCTGTAAAGTATTACTTATGTGAAAAATTTAAATTGGGGGGAAAAATGGTGGCATCAACTTTGTTAGATTGAAGATGCATAGGTAGGTAACAATAGAGAAGCAGACTGGTGATAGTTTCACACTTTATTATCCACTTCTTCCTCCTTTGTCTAAAACAATGATAGTTCCTTGCTTTTCAGGTAAAACATGTTTTAATCTAGACAGTGAAAATCCATGCAGCTAAATGAAAATATAACTGTAGGCCATACAGGTGTTCTGTATAGATTTAATCTTGTTAGCTTGAACAACCACCACTAAGGGTGTGGGAGTTCATACTCTATTTGACAGCATATTCAGGTTTGTATTCACAACTATTGTTTCCTGTAATAGCTCTATCAAACTAGTACACACATCATAACATATGCACAATCATGCCTTTATTTTGCCACATAAGAATACACAGGGTGGTATTTGATTATTAGGATTTATCACCATAACTGTCAGTAGTTTATCACCATCGCTATCAATAGTTGGAGCTAAGCTATTGATAGCTTGGATAGCTAGCCAGCTGGCTCGAACCGATAAACCGACCAGTTTAGCAGCCTCTTTGAATGATGGCAGCACTGCCATCGTGTGGGTAATTCGAAGATGTGGAGAATGGTTCTTACCTATTTTAGAAATATAAGTTTTATATTTGTGTAGGATAATATTTGCAGGAAGAAAATTCTGGTATTTGTATAAGCAAGGAACAGAAGTGAAAAGAACATCATTTCCAAATGCATGTCGATTCTAATCATGTATTTGTATCTTAATACATAATTCCTTTCCTTTTTTCTGTTGTTTTTTGTAAACTAGGGATTGTATTTTGCTACATGTGGCATTTAACAGTAGCAAAAGGGGAAAATTAAATGTAATTTTCTGGAGTACAATTCTTTTTCTATTATGAAAAAAAACCAACACCACAGACAAACAAAACCCTCAGAAAAACACAACAATCAAACAAAAAAGCCCCTATTGTCTTAAGGATTCCTTTAAGAACAGATTGCTTGACTGTTGTAGCTTTGTATCTCTGTCACTGAGGAGTACTGTGTGACCTATTGCTGTGATGTTTGTCTTCAGTCCTGTTGTGGATTAGGCTAGTTCAGAAGAAATTTCTAGCTTGCAAATTTTATCTAGATAGCCTTATCTCAGACTGTGTGCTGCTACATACTGAAAATAAGTAGGTGTTTCGTGTTGTGTGTATCTCTGATGGTATAAAAAAATCCCCCACTAAACTACAAAAAGCATGGGGAAAGGCTATTTGGGGATGTAGACATCAACATCTCTCACTTAACTTGATTAATCTAGACCTATTTCTTTGTGCAACTCTGAAAAAAAATAACATTTGGAATACGTCAGGTGATTTCTTGTTGCCTTATTGCTATGGCACAAGTTAGCTGGCTCTAGCTAAGAGAAATGAGCTGTAAGAGGTGCTCTCTAAACATACAGAATCATAGAATAATTTGGGTTAGAAGGGAACTTTAAAGACCATCTAGTCCAACCCCCCCTGCAATGAGGAGGGACATCTGCAACTGGATCAGGTATATGTATATTTATGTGTGTGTGTGTATATTTATATGCACATGTAATGATTTACATGACAAAGAGTTTACCTTAGAGCAGGTCAGAAGAAGGGAAGAAGAAATTGCATTTTATCTTCCTTTAAGAAAAGGGAATGGGTACAGCAGTATCATCTGGTGAGATTCCTAGAGCTAGAACTTTTATCTCCTTTTTCCTAGACCTCCTTAGCTTCACAGTTTTATATATTTTGATCTGTTTATAATGGTAGCAGACCAACAGGAAAATACAAGTGAGTCGGTCCTTATTTAGAAATAATATCACATACAGCAAGTTAAGTACTATTTGCATTCACTTGTTCATTTAAATATTGCTAGAAAAAAAAAAATAGTGTGATTTGCACCACTGAAAAGAGCACTGTGTCAAGATGAGGCTCTCCATAAGAGGACTGAAAAGTGGTATGAAATTGTTAAAAGTACTGCTATTTTATGGGTTGAAGCTGAAGGATATGTTGTGTTTTAATGGTATTTTGTGAATACTGTATACCCAAATATAACAACAAATATTTTGAGACTGGATGGTACAGTGTGAAGAATGGGGACCATAAAGTTTGCACATCTTAAGTACTAATACTTTCCTGTAGGTGTCAAGTACCTCAGGGTGTTTCTGTTGAATATATCAGATTGCTTAGTTGGAACCAGATGGGAAAAGAGAACCAAATGATTGAGGCAAACTAAATAATAGTCCTGAAAAGCAGAAAAAACTAAGGTAGAAATGGTGTCAGAGTACATCCTAGCCTCCAGAATTTGAAATACCTGGGGTGAAATAAGGCTCTAAGCCAAAAAGATGAGCATAAATCTTTCTTTTAGTTGAAACCAGTTTTGCATTGGTTATGATTCGTTCCTGCTGTTTCTAATTAAATGTGACTCTTTCGGAAAAACAAAACAAAGCAAAAAGCAACATGCACAAAAACACAAAACAAAACCCACACCAAAGCCTAACATAACATTAATCACTATGTTCAATTTTGGTCACAGTTATTGAAGGGAAAACTTGCAGCCCCATCCAGCCAATCAAGTCAGCCCAGTATTAGCCAACTGCAGATGTTCTTCTGGGTATATCCTATGTACATTTCCCCCTGTCCAGTCTTTACAGAGCAACTGCTTCAGGGAAAGGCATTCTCATTTGGCTATGAGTATCCACAGAGAGGGATTTCATAACTATGACAGACAACTTGTTTTCACAGTACTTTTTTTCTCCGCTAATTTACCCACGTGGATGAACTCTTCAGAATAAAAGATCTGAAAGCTTTTATTTGGAAGGGTAAAAAAGAAATTCTGAAGTCCAGTTAAACTAATAAAATCCCAGACCTCTCTCTGACAGCTGAAGCTGGCAGACATGCAGACTCACCCTTGCAGCCTATTGCTCCTTGGGCTGCTTTTTCTCTGATGGAAAGCAGAGGACAAATAAGTGTTTTAAAAAAAAAAAAAAAAAAAAAAAAGTTGTTAATAGTTGCTTTTGAAACTCTTGGAGGCAGTGGCACACAGTAGCTGTTTCTGCAAAGAAGCCAGAGCTGTGTTTCTGGAGAAACATCCCTGTGTGCCTTGTTCCCCTTCTCAAAGGAACAGAGTTTGTCTCTCTCTGTTAAAAATATAAAAAGGTTCTGACAGGTTCTGTCAGTTTTACCTCTGGTGCGTTAAGCTGCTACTTCCCTGTCTGCTTTTGTCTCTGAGGAAGGTTACTTTTCCTGTCAGCTCTTCAGCTCCCTCTATTCCCTACCTAAGGTACTAGCTGTGGTGTTGTGCTGGTCAATTAATCAACTACAGCAGACTGAACTGTGACATTTGATTAGTTTTACAGATGTGCTTTTCTTGATCATTACAGGGGAGTAGCTTTTCATAGGAGGGAAGCCTGTAGGTGATGCTCTTTAATCAAGTGCACCCAAGTTCAAAAGATTATATATTAAAAGATATTATGACCTGTATCTGACTTTTAGCTGTAAATAGGGAAGTATTCCACTGATCCAAATATTTTTTTTTTGTCTCATCAGAAATGGGTTTTCTGATTTAGCTTTATGTTTAAATAGCTTGTTGAACCCCTGAAAGAAAATAAATCCAGAAGAAACAAGCAGTACCTCAATAGAAGGTTAAAAAAACCCAAGGAACCAAAACCATTAAAGAAATTACTATCTGGATCTTAGGTAGCTAGCAAAAATGGCAATTTACATTAACTTTTCTAAAAATGCATTGAGAAAGTTAAAATTCAAATAAAAAACAAAACAAAAACCTCATAGTTGCAAGGATTTAAGAATCTCATGCAAATGTTGAAGTGAAAGCAGCAACGAAACAAGAATGTTGATGGTAGAGCATGGTCAGCAAAACCCCTGGCATTAGGCAGATCAGATGGCTGTCCTTGCTAAAAGGCAAATAAGATAATTATGAAAGCACAGCCACACCAACAAAAATCAGAAGACTTGCAAGGTAACTGGTCAGATCTGGTCTTAAAGACCAAAAAAAAGAGGTAGCTTTACAGAGCTGGAGTAAAAGCCATTTACAGCAGTGTGATATCAAAAGGACACTAGTATAAGCCACCCTGTGTATTGATTTGCAAATATTAGTTGAATTAGAAGGTTATGAATTTGTATAATGCTGATGGTTGCCAAACCAGATATTCAGCTCTTTTTTTTTTCAGCTCTTACAGTCAGGCTACCTACTACAAGGTCATCTACCTCTTTGCTTTAAAATATATCCATTCTATTGTGCTTCTCAACTAATATTTTCTATGCTTTCAAATTGTTTTCCCAGAGGAGAGGAAACAAAACCACTTTATGACTAAATGCTGACAGACATCCAAAGAAAGCTGCAGCACAGAAGAGATGTCCCCTTTTCAGTACTAGTAGAGAACTTCAGAATTCTTTTATGAACTTAAGATCACAAATCTAGTTTTAAAATATTTTTTGATGAACATATCTTGTTCTTTTCAGATGAGATACTCTTATTTGCATTTAGTGAAGCCAAGGGCTGCTTTCTTACCATGGAGAACAGCTAAGTATTCTGTACTGTGGAGGATGATGATGTATTACGTGCTTGCACTTATTTTAAAACTTGTAATGATATTAAATTGTCATTCCACAGATACTATGATGCTCAAATGCTACGGAGCAGATTTTGCTGTTTAAAAATTCATGTTCTACTAGGTTTCTGATTAAGGACTGACTTTGCGCAGAGCCTAGCGATATGTTTGTATCTGGGATTTGAAGTCTGCATAGTGATTTGTATGTTCAGGCTGGAAAGCTGAAAGATACAAAGCAAACTAAAATTATAGAATGCTACCAAATTGGAAGAGATGTGTGGAGGTCATTTTGTTCAGCCTCCCATTCAAAGCAGGACGAGCTTCAGAGTTAGATCCAACTTTGTCAAGATCACGCAGACGAGAATTACACAGCCAGAATTAGAATTCCGATGTTCCTTTGATGCAAAGCTGCTAAACAAGTTGCCAGAATCTGTTTCACATACTCCATCTGTGAAGCACAGATAATTCTTGCATAAATACCTGTAAAGTATTTTGATCTCTCTGGGTAAAATAAAAGCTCTAGACAGGAATGGTTCACTTCAGTACTGGGTAAAATGATTTTTTTTTTTTTTCCTGTTCTTGAGGAGGTGGAGCAAGTAAAAAAGGCATCTTACACTTCTTGTCAGTATCAATGAGGATTAAAAGTGCTACTAATATCCTTTTCATTGAGTAAATAGGTCAGATTTGCCTTTTCTAGCAGTCTTGTATTCAGAGGTTGAATTGCCCTTTTTGCTGTTTAGCCACTTAGGGGAGATGCTGTATTTGTGACCACAGAAGTTCTGAAAGCTTCTATTTCTGTTCAGTTCATGAAACTATTCACATCAGGGAGAGCAGAAATACGATCTCATGACATTATTTATATGACCTGAAACAAAAAGGTCATATTCAAACTGTGCTGATTTTAGTCTTCTCCCTGAACATTGATGAATAAATAAGGAGACCTGAATAGGGCATGTTAGTGACAGTGGTTGAATAGGCAGCTAAATCCAAACCAGAATCCCTGTGCTGAAAGCAGAGTTGCATGTACTGACTGGGCAAAAGATTACAGTTCTCTGGGTTTGTATAGTACTGCTAACACAAGTTTTAAGTCTTCTATATGTAGCAATTCTAAACACTATCTGAAAGCCCTTCTTTGTTTTACGAGCCCTCAGCCCTGTTGCAAAGGTGAGGAAAATCCACAGAATGTAATTTGACTAAGATCATAATGTCAATCAGTGGCAAGAATAGAGTAATATTGTTACACCCTCTGCCTCATTCTAACTCACATTTCACCCTTCTAGAGTAGGTTGGCGGAGTAAGGCCAGGGCAGGTGTACCAACTGCACACAATATGGGGGCTAGGTATGAAATGCAGGGACTGTAGCAGACGTGAGGGATTTTGAATAGCAGAGTTAGGGCAAAGGATGTCAGAAAGATTGATGAGGGAGCACCTTTAACAATCTGTTAGTTATCTCTCTAGTTTTCTCAGCAACAATTTTGCCCTGATTGGGCCATGACAAATCAGAGTTCTGAAAGATAGTTTAAATTTCCTTTCAGGATTTTTCAGTTTCTTCATCTTGCCCCCTGAGCTATTTGTCTTCTGCCTTGCTATTTTGTTCTTCCCTAATATATTTTTCTTCTGGTAATTTTAAGTGTTATGCTGGTTTACTTTCCTGCCGATGGGACAAGACATGTAGAGTATATCACTGGTAAGGAATAAGTCAAGTTTATGCTTCCTATAATTAGGAAAATATTTAAGTGTAGATATAATGCTTGCATTCCCTGATATACCTGTTCAGTTCAATAAACAGAAGTTTTATCAGTATTTTTTATTTGGTTTCCATTGATGGGCTTTCAAAAGGTGAAACCATTCAGGCAAATACCTAATGAATATAGCCATTAGTCTTTTTCTTTCCCTTGTCTGTATTTTTTTTTTTCATGGTGACTTAATATTATCATGCACATGTGAATTGAAACCCCAAAAGATTCTGTTAAATAAATTTTAAACATACCATTTCCTATTGCCCTCTTCACCCTCCCCCCCCCCACCATCCTCCTATGATGT
>JANHGN010012147.1:138846-164061 GCA_024605025.1 Megaceryle maxima | reverse complement strand
TTTATATTTATAAAACAAGTTGCATACATCAACCCAGAAGCAAATTCTCTTTTCATTCTTGGGAAATTTCAAAATACAGTGGTTCAGTTTACAATCAGGTAAATTTAAAAAATCAGGTCGTGGTTTACATGAGTGTTATAACATGTCTTTCTACTTTTTTCTTTAATAATTAAATGGCATTTCAGGGTGTTGGGGTTTTTGGGGATTTGTTCTGGTTTGGGTTTTTTTTTTTTGGTGAAGGCACCAAATCAGCAGAGTACTTTTTGGTACTCAACACTACAAATTTCATTATTTGAATTATCATTTCTGAATTTGTTTTTTCAGCAAGTTTCAGTAATATAGCCAACTTTATTCTCTCCTACACAGGACAACAGCAGAAGTCTTCTATCTTACATTGTCTCATACTATTTACGTAATTTTGATGAGGTGAGTGAGAATTAATTTTGATCTTATAAATTCAAGTTGAAAAAATATCTTACTAAATTCACTTTTCTGCTGGCTGAGGTGCAGAAATATGCACAAATATTCTTTGTGCTTTTAGTATATAAAAAGGCAATGAGCGCTATGTAACTCTTCATTTGTGTTTTTATTAGGATGCTGGAAAAGAACAATGCATCTTTCCTCTTCCAGACCCACAGGATCTCTTCCAGGCTTCGCAAATGAAGTTTGATGACTTTCAAAAAGATCTCCGGAAAATGAAGAAAGATTTGCGAGGTACTGAACCTAGATTAAGTGCTAACTATATGTTATCAATATATCCCTGCTATTACTGTTTGTAACATTTTGAGAAATTAGATGATAGTATAAAAATACTTTTGTATTTTTGACTCCTCAGTTACTGTTTTGTTTCTTTAATTTGCTTTTTCATGACCATTTAAACAATAATTAATTTTTTTTTTTTTTGTAGAAAATGTGGAAGAGGTTATTAAAATAAACAACATAAAACCAGTTAGGTTAAAACTTGTGTTTCATAGCTAAACAAAAAAGTAATTTAATTTTTTTAAACTTATTTCAATAAGACTTTTATCATAAAAAGAATTGCAGAGTGTTGAACCACGTCCATGACAAAAAAAAAAAGAGTTTGATAATCAGATCCAAATAGCAGATAAAATAATGTATATGGCATATTGTTAAAGACAACTGACATGACCTGACTTTACTGAAAAATATGCAAAGTATTTTTTCTGCTGCTTGTGGAATGATTTCTTTAAATGAACTAAAAAAATGTATTTTCTGGACTTTAATAAAGAACATATATCACATATAATACATTTCTTAAACTTAGTGCTTAGTTCCAAATGTTATTAAGTTAAGCAAGAGTAGTTTGAACAAATGATGACTAATATCCATGATCTTCAATATGTTTTCCAAAAGTCTCTACTAGACTGGACAGTTATGTACCGTTATGCTAAATCTTGGAGAGAAGGATTCAAATCAAGTAGTGAAATGATCTTTATATTTCTGTTGCCTTGCTGATTTTTGAATGTCATGCATCTAGAGACCAAGGAATAGTTTGGTAAACAACTGAGAATGGAAGGTACTCTTAAAAAAAAAAAAAAATCAGCAGCATAGTTACTGAATTGTATCTGACCTTCACTTCTTGTGCCTATCAAGCTTTCTGTTTGGAGGTTTTAAAATTTATTTTAAACATTTAGAGGTACTATTTAAAGTTGTATCAAGGTTGCTTAGTACAATTCTGAGGACTGACCTGCAGCATCATCCATTTGCTGCCCTGAACAATCTAGTGACCACACAGTTCAGCCATGAAATCTTATTTCTGTATTTCTTGCAACTTTCAGATAATCTGAGGGCTGCTTTCTGAGCTTGCACAAAGAGGAGAAAGGTGCTTAAATCTGACTGAAAAAAGATACTTGAATTCAGGCACATGCTTATGAATTTCCATTGGTGGTGATGTTATTTCTCAAAAGTTAATCAAAAATATTTTTATATAGACAAAAGGTTAGATATATTTAGACCAAGGTTGAAATTTGCACACAGGCATAAATCTCTTACGGAATAAATCCACAGTGTGTAGTGATCAAAGCAGAGGTTCTGTAAAAATGGAAATTACACGCTTTGCTCTGCCATCACACTACAGTTGAATTCTTTCTGTGTTTCCAATCCCCAGCCCTTAGGCTGGAGTCTCTGTAGTCAGTCTGTTCTATAGTTAATGAAACTGAAGATTAACTGCAGGCACCATTACTCTTTCCCTATTTCCTTTGTTACAAACCTTTTTGGGGACAGCATCAGACCCCTTCTGAATCCCCTCCTGGATATGAAGTGATAATTTCAATACCAGTCTGCAATCTCATTCTTATCAGCCCTGAGTGATGCAAAATGCTTTGTGTTAGCTCTTTTCCATAGAAATGTATTAAAAAAAAAAAATGACTGCACACTTATTCCCTGAAAATTCTGCAATAGCTTAATAGTTGTAAACCTTTCAGTGAGAAATGGCAGTCTTAAAATAGAGTACAAAGTGATTTTCCTCCGCATTTAAAGTTTACTACCAGATTTGCTAATGTGCATCTGGAACCTTATGAGTTACTAGAGGTAGCAAGTACTAAATGATTTAGCAGAAAGAAGGTTGTAAGACGCTGAGCGAATTCTTACAAAAACCTAAATATCATCCTCTCCTTCTGACATCAGCAAAAGTGAGTATTGAGTATTCCTATGAAACATTGACCATCTATTTCTGTGGCTTTAAAGACATAAATGCATTCTAGTTCTATACCAAGATGATTAACCTTGGACCTATTTTCACCAGCAATTAGATAGAAGATTTCATGAGAGAATTTTATCATTTATGGGTGATGTGTTTGTTTTGCTCATTATCACTAAAAAACTGAAAATTGCACTTAACATCAATGCAGGCAATATCACCAATTTAAGGGTAGTCTGTCCACATTAGTTTCAAATACACTGCAAACCATGCACAGTGAGATCACAGTACAATTGGGGGAGGGGCTATTGGTTCACCCAGGAACAAAAGCATCTGAAAATATTTTATTTCTGTCTTAAAAAACTTTCCATGGTCATTATTCCAACGTAAACTTCATCCAAGAAGGATCCTTTCATGAAATTATGGGGCTGTTTAATAAAAATATCACAAAGTAGTGGAAGGTTATTATGGAAAAAAAACCAAAATGTTTTGTAACCATAACAATATCTGTTCAATCTAGCAATGCTGTATTTTTCCATCTAAACATGTCAGTAGCATACACAGAGACATGCAGACATAAATAATCTTTATGGTTCTGTAAAATAATTTTGTTGTCATGCTCTTTCACAGTTCTGAGTTTGGGCTTATGTTTATATTAAAGGAGTTGTTATGCTGATTTCTTAAGAAGAAAAATCACTCATCATGCTTTCTTTCCTTCTGACTGTGAAGGCTCCTGGCCATTTTTAAGTTTTTATGGGCTGTATGCCTTGCAGTTTGTAGGTGTTAAGAGAGACATTCTTTTCTAAGAAAGATTTCAGATTAAAAGCATAAAAAGACTTGGAGAAAGCAGGTTGTGTGCCTGTTCCAAGATTAATAAGTCAGAAACTTACAATTTTTTTTTCTTAAAGTGAATAATAAAATACCAAATTGCCCATAGACTATAGTGGAATCTACACTAACCATGTAACATCAAATTTGCAAATTGTTCAGTTTTGTTTATGTTTGGTTTTTTGTTTTTGTTTTGTTTTTTTTTTAATAATATAGACTCTGAAGATAAAGTTTATATACTACTTCTTATCTTTTTTATTTTTTTTTTTTCTTAAAGCTAGAAGACCAAAGATAAGGTAGATTTTTTTACTAACAAACCAAGTGAGTTTGGCTCCATCTGTTGCTCCTAGATTTCACAGCTCTCCAGGATTCTCACTTTAGCCTCTTTGACTTCAGTGACATATAGTTTGTTAAGCAACTTGATCTGCTTTTGATCTCCTCTGGCTGTCAGCAACGTTCCTTGATGCAGTCGTGCCAAGCAATGACTTTTGTTCCTGTATCATTCCACTGAAGAAACTTTAGCACTTGCCACATGACTTAAATCAACTCACCATGTAAAGAAAATTGGGTATCCAGGGTCACAAGAGCAGTGTGTGACTCTCAGTGATTAGGACCTGTGTTGTATATCTATTATTATCAGTGTAATTTTCTGGACACTTCAGAATGCTAGAAGTGGGGCAAAAAGATGTGGAAAATGTGTATTGAATCAATTAATGTTTTAATCCTCTCTGCTCTGACACTCTCTGGAGGTACAACTGTGGTTTAGGAAAATGTTGGATTTGTGGCCCATGAAATTCTTCAAGGCATGTATTTAGTTTAGGAAAGAACTAGGACACTAAAATGACAGTGAGAGTTACAGTATTTATGAAGCACTTAGAGCAAGTTAAAACTGTTTAGAAGCTGTTCTTTGGCTACATATTAACATTTTAGCTTTACAATTGTAAATTATTCTTGAAAATCAAAAACTAATTAATCAGTTGTCACTTTTATTGAAGCTTTGCTAGAAGGGAATTAGAAACAATGTCAGGCTGAAAATAAATCTGACTAGTAGAATTTTGAAGAGATGAATAATACCATATAATGCAGACTGTTACGAAATTGAGTTGAAGGCATTGCTTATTTACATATTTAATTTATTTGATGTAAACTGATTACAAGTAATAATGATGACAATTAAATATTATTTTTTTAGTGATGCTTTCTTTTCCTACTGCAAGCATTTACAACTTAGTAAAAAGTCTCCATCAATAAGATTCTAGGCTGTGTGGCCCAGTACATCTTGTTTGTTTATAAAGTGTTAAGCATTTGTAGAACACTTGGTATTTAAAAAAAAAAAAAAAAATTCCAAGAAAAACCCCACAGTAACTTGAAAAAATACATGTTCCCTACTTTTTCTGTGCTTCTTGGAGTCACCAAAAATTATCTATTCAGCTTGGATTTGCTAGTTGTAGAGATGGTATGTGTTCTTGTGTTTACTATCTGCTGTGTAAATCAGAGCATTGGAAGTTCCCTACTGTGCAATAGAAAGACTTAAAGTTGTGTTTGGGGGGTTGTCAATGTAAGACTGAGAGAGATGGGATATTAGTAAGCATGCTATGCTTTGATCCTTACCATTTCTTTCTCACATAGTTAAAACTAGGTTTTGAGAAATCATTCCTCTTGCCTCAGAAGCAGTTACCCCTAACACCTAAAAAGAGGCCCCAACTTGAAGAGTGCTGTTTGAGATGGAACTTTACTCTTCATGGCCAAGTCTGTCTGGGGTGCATGGGTTGCTTTGCAAAATAAGATTGTTAGTTCTTTATTAGGTAATACTAACATTTTCAGGCTAAAATTAAAAAAAGCCAAACAAACAAACAACCCACACTGCATTATTATATTTGCACATCATCCCCTCTCACACACACATATCCTTGTATCTTTTCATATCCATAAGATACCTTGTTTGCATCACATTTCTGACTATAGGGCTTAAGACTTCAGCAACATTTCAGTGCCATTTCTTGGTCAGGAACAGAAGCAGTATTAATTTAACTTCAGTTAACACAGTTAAGCAGTCTAAGTCATCTGGAGTCCTACTATACATGACAAAAAAGGAAATAATTCCTTTCCTAAAATTGATTGTCCTCTCCTAAGATTGTTATGTAAAGGTCTTGAGTCTAGTCTGATGATCTATCTTTTAAATAGCTAAAGTTTGATGAAATTAAATCCATCCTAAAAGATTTCCCAAAAACCTAATTTTTTTTTTTTTTTTAATGTGCTTCTATACTGGTACTCCAAGTTGTTTCAAGAGTAGAAGATAGGGATCTGGAGGAGAAAGAATTGAAATGGAGAAAAAAATGTATTCTTGGAGAGTTTTAATTCATTGCCTCATCAAAAATTTTCTGGTTAAACACTTTTCTGTCTTTCTCTTATTCTCTGTCAGTAGTTTTGATATAAATGGGAATTAAGGTTTTTCACAATTAAGAAATACATCTTTAATTTTTCTTATATGATTCATACCTCCATATTCTGATGAAAAGATGCCTTCAGTCTTTTATAATAAAGTGCCCAATCTCTCAAGGTAATTATTAACAAAATAATATAGCAACACGAGCAGTTTTGCTCAATTCTACTTATTTGTACATTCTACCTTTAGAAAAACAACTATTGTTTTAACCAGATTAAATATTTACTTTTGCCTATACATTCGGCTGTGCATCCACTAATTCTAGCTGTTTGTTCACCTGTCACTGAAAGGGTTAATTGCTGCAGTTATGCAGCATGCAGTCTCCTAAACCTAAACCAGATGTAAACTAAAGCCAGGCTTTCAGTCAATCTGTGAGTCATATTTTACTGTCCTTAAAACTCCAAGCAAGGAGCTGTCTATGGAAGCCCTTGAAGACCCAGCAGTTCTTAGTCTAAGTCCTTACAATTCCCAGAAAAATAAATACAAGAAAATTAAGAGTTCTTTCTGCACTTGTGGCTGAGTTAATCAGAATGTGTCTTTTGATGAGGCCAGTATTGTTTCCTCTAGGCAAAGTCTAAGCTTTTTTTTAAATGCACAGGTTGCAGTTGTAAGGAATCCAGAAAGCACTGAGGAAGTTCTGAAAACAGTGGTCATGCTGTTAAATACTTTTTACGCAAGTAGGACACAGGCACATCTCTTGTGGGAGTCTGAGTACTCAGAACCTCTGAAAGTTAAGGATATAATGTCAAAACTTCCTTAAAGACTTAAAACCAAATAGTCTATCAAATCTCAGTGCAACTGGTGCCCTCATGTACCTTAAGCAGTCTTGGAAATCCACCTAGATTTTATAGGACTTGTATAGATAAGTATATGTTTTCAGAAGTGGTTAACCAAAACTATCTAATAGACCTATTATCATCAAGATAATTGACAGTTCAACTTGCTTTCTAAGTGGTTTATTTTGGGGGGGGGGTGGGTTGGGGTTTTTTTTGGTTGCTCTTGGTTTGGGTTGGTGGTTTTATTTTTGTGTTTTAAGGGTGTCTGAAAGAAAGATCATGCATTATTATCCTGACCAAAGACATTGCAGTAAACCTGAGGAGCAGCTGATCGTCTGCTCACAGATTTTATTCAGAAAGATGTATTTTAGAAAGATTTGTATCTCCAAGGGCTAAAATTTAGTATCTAACAAAACTGGATTAAAAACATGCATTAAAAAGATATTCTGAATCTTGAAAACACGATCTCCTTTTTAAAAAAGTCAGGCAACTATTTTTGATTACAAGATTGGGTGCATTTTAGATCACCTACCAGACTTGCTTACTGAAAGTGTCAGTACAATGTACAGAATGTTTTGTGATTCTTCTTTTTCTTTTCTGTATAGATGTCTCTTAATCACTATTGGCCTTTGTAAAAATACGGGGTATTTGGGACTATAGAAAACTGATACTTTCACCTTGCTGCACACTGATATGATGCTTTTTTTTTTTTTTTTCCTGTTTGGACAATTCCTTGTTGTGATAAAAGGGGAAGAAAAGGGGATTTTTTTTCTTGTGTTCTCTTTGGATGTTAAATGATGTAGACATTGTTTGCAATTCAGGGTTAAAAATGGACCTGAACTGTTATTCTTCAGATCATCACTGATTTTAATCTTTTAACAGTAGAGGAAGGGGACAAAAAAACCAAAAAAACAAAAAACCCACAAACAAAAACTAAACCAAACAAAACAAAACCACAAAAAACCCACAATAACACAAACACTGACAAACCAAAAACAAACCTTCACCAAAAACCAGAGAAACAAAGCTATCATTAACTGTACTCCCTTTCCCCCACTCCACATGCACAGACAAAAATAGTAACCATGGAAGACCTTCCAGTATCTGAACGGTTAAAGAACAGTCATTTTATACTGACACTATTGCGTGATTTTTCTTTTCTGTACGTAGTTGAATATAAAGGATAGTATATGCTTATGGATGTTTCCTTATAGACTGTGAAAAGAAACTGCTTCAGGCTGTTAGCACAGGCATAGGCAAAGAATTTGGTGGGTATATATCTTCATAAGATCTATACTTCTCTCAGATCAGCTGAGAGATCAGCAATTCATTGAGACTTGCAGATATATATTCAAGAGTATAATTCCTCTGTAAGGAATATGTAATCATAGAATTAAAATAGAATGTTGGGGGTTGGAAGGGACCTCTGAAGATCAGCAAGTCCAATCCCCCTTCTAGAGCAGGATCACTTAGGGCAGGCCACACAGGAACACATCCAGGAGGGTTTTGAAAATCTCCAGAGGCAACTCCACAACCTCTCTGGGCAGCCTGTTCCAGTGCTCTGTCACCTTCACAGTAAAGAAGTTTCTCCTCATGTTGAGATGGAATCTTCTATGCTCAAGTTTATACCTGTTATTTCTTGTTCTTATACATATTTCTAATATGAAATGTTATGGTAGGTTTTATAGATTCTTTCATCTCTGACACTTATTTCTGAATAGGAAAAAAGAATAGAAATTCTATATGACACCATCAAAATGTCCTCCTTTGCTGTACACAGCATCTTTTTGGTTTGGTTTGGTTTTGGTTGTTTGTTTTGGTTTTTTGTTTGTTTTTGTTTTGTTTATTTCTTTGTTTCATTTATTTAATATTGTTTTATAAGCAGGGTTACCTGTTATTATATATATTCATTTTAATTTGTTTTTACCTAAAAATTTGCTGGTATTTATTTCTATTTTGCTCTAAATTTAAAACAAACAAACACCTAAAATTGTCATCCTGGTTTTACTTCACTTGTGTGGAATTACCAATTATTGAGTCAGTCTGGTATTTTATGTGCATTTTAAAAACTGGTATCTTTAATTGATTTTTGTATAGTCATAACAGTGACAAAAAAACCTATTAACCCATGTCTATGAGTTTTAAAGCTGCATTCTCTGAAGATTTGTCACATAATACCACCAGATGAGCACTCCAGATGAGCAGTAAAGGTGAATAGGTTTCTACAGCTAACAGAACACAGAGTGATGTGACTACCATCATATACTTACCTTCTTGGTGCTCTAGATTGAACGACTAGTTACATATCCATAGTAACCTTTGGATCTTTGTCTTTAATTGTGTTATGTTTAATTGCTCTACCATGGTCTTTTGCATATGTCCTTAGTTTCTTGCTGTAAACTAGAAACTAGTATTATTTAAGATTATAAATTCATGCTTACTGAAGTAAGAAGAAGACAACCAATTCCCCCTCAACCCCCAAGACCCTTTCGGGTACTGCTGATCCACATTTTTAGATATATATAAGGCTAATGCTAGTGACATCCAATAATAGGACAAGGGGCAATGGGTACAAGATGGAACATAAGAGGCTCCATGTAAACATAAGGAGAAACTTATTCATAGTGAGGGTCACAGAACACTGGAATAGGCTGCCCAGGGAAGTTGCAGAGTCTCCTTTTCTGGAGACATTCAAAACCCGCCTGGATGTGTTCCTGTGTGACCTAACCTAGGTGATCCTGCTCTGGCAGGGGAGTTGGACTAGATGATCTTTCGAGGTCCCTTCCAACCCTAACATTCTGTGATTCTGTGAAGGCTATCACCTGTTGCTTCAAAAAATTTTCTGTTTCAAAACCAGATTATAATTCTCATCTGCAGATATTTGGCTTGATGCAGTTCTAGACATCATTTATATTTAAAGGATGTAATTGTAATAGTACATTCTGATGCTTCAAAAATTTTTAAAATATCTAACTAATCTTCTGTATTTAAAGAAATAGAAGTAATCCTGTTTTCCTGAAAGAAACCCTGGAGAGTAAACAAGGAAAAGGCATTTTTTTTGAATGTGTGCACTTTTACTGGAAATTTTGAGGCAGAATCAAGCACAATTAATTTCTTCTGAATTATGGGAATTTTTTGCAGCCTGAAGAGATTTCCACTGCAACAGAAACCAAAGTTTGACGTTTTTCTGAAGTAGTAGTCTCAAATTTTCTGTTTCCCCAAACTAAATTAGCTTGGATAATTGGTGGAAGCATGATGGTACCACCTCACCAATGAATAATCTGTATCAGGGCTGCTTCAGGCTCCAGCTTCTATGTCCTGGTCTCTAGTGTAATAAGAATGAAGTTGTCCTTCTGCAAGGTCTGTCTTGTGGAGTTAAAGCCATGATAACTATACTCTTATAATTTTTCACTTTAATAAATTTGCCCTATTGCTTTTGAACAATGCAAGGCACTTCAGTACATCTGTGGTTTTATCAGGTATCAAGCCCTCACTTGGCTTTACTCACTAAATTAAGGTCCTTCCTACTATTTGGTGCAGGTTTTGCATCTGAACTTTCTTTTGATTCAGGCACTGTCACCTGGGGCCAGCTATATCAACACAGCATGGGATCTGAGTTTGTAATTTTGTTCACATATATTTCAATCCCTTAAATTTGTCTTTCTCCTTAAAACAACTGAATACTTCAATTAATTTTTGCTAACACTCATTTAAATTAACACAATGGTCACAAGTTATCTATGTATTTTGGTCGAAAACATTTGACTGGGAACATAACTATTCCTGAATATATTATTACAGTGTTTGTACTTGAAAGCAGTGTGTTCAAGGTACATATTCCATCAGTTTTCACTGGCTGTGCATTAATTTAAGTGTCTTTTATTACAATATACAGATCCATACTATGATCTGTCACCCTAAATTAATCTGTTACTTCAATTTCAGTATGTGAGACAGAAGCAGCAAAAGTTTATCAGCTATCACTAGAAGAGCACCTCCAGCCTTTCAAAGACAGCATGGAGCAATTCATTAGTCAAGGTAAATAATGAAACATCACTTAACCTTTTCATGGCATTTCAAAGGAAAATTATGGGAACAATGTTTATACATTGTGGGAAAGGCACTGTTTATTTTGGCATCATAGAAAGATGTGGATTAGTTCAATCAAATGCCACACAGTTCTGAAAGATTTGCAAAATGATTTTGTTGTACTGTAGGTGACTCACTCTCTTGCATGACAGCAAAGACAAATGCTATTGGCTCAAGTGCATGATCTGATAAGTTCAACATTCCAGTCGAAAAAATTTTACAACCTTTGTTCCTTGAAAAGTTATTGAAGCTGGATCTGTTTCATTAACTTCTTTCCAAAGAGATAATTCTTTTGTATGCGCCAAAACCATGGAGTAAGCATAGCAATGGTAGTTAAAGGCTTTCCAAATATAAGGAGAATCAATATGAGATACGTGGATGTGTTTAGTGGAAGTCACTATAAAGGAAAATAGAAATATCCATGATGAACTAGCATCCTGACTACTAGGAGGAAAGCACTTTAAAAAATAATAGGTTATGTTTTCAAGGGTTTACTAAACCCCCTTTTTTTTTTTTTTTTTTTTTTAATGGCCAAGACTATAAGAGGTAGGGATAACTTTAATTTTTGACTAGTTGTATATGAGAGCATCTCTTGAAATACTACTCTGCATACTTTGTATTGACCAATTCATTTTTGGTACAAGTTAGAATTCAATGCATCAAGGTGACAATGGCCTGATGAGTACAACAATGTAATTGGTGTAATGTAATGTAATTTAATTTTGACCATTTTGCTACTCCTTCTGGACTGAAATTGTATTTTATAATAGAAGACAGACCTGTTATTTCCTTACCAGGTAAGTTATGTGGAAAATCAGCTTAAAGTGCTAATGCAATGGAACTGTCAGTAATTTATTAGTCTAGAGCTGTATTAATTAGTGATCTTACATAGAAATCATTATTAACTGAATGTGCTTTCTGTTTGAAAGGCCAGACAGATATGCATTTCTTCTTGGTTAGAATATCCAGGATCTATCTGACCATTATAATAATTGGAGTACATATGTTCTAGTGTATACTGAACCATGCTTATAGGTACATCAATTACAATGAATGAATTGAGGAAAATAACCCTTTTGAACCATCAAATGTAAACTGAGGTTTTCTAAGACAAATGTCTACTAGCCAAACCTGGCAAACAGGATGTTGTCTCCAGCAACAGTAGGTACGAACTGCTTTAAAAATGGATTCTGTTTATGTACATAGCATATAAATGTTACATCAGCGGCATGATGAAACATGTACCAAGTGTTTTACATTAGGTTTATATTATTACTTATATATAGAGATAAGGAACAATCAAATAAAAAAAAAGTTGGTCTGAAAGAGATCACTAATGTTATAATGTAAATCATGCCATATGTTTGCATATTAACCTTAATAACAGAGTAGGAAATCAAACATGAGGATTATATTTCATCAGACATGTATCTGTTAAGTTTCTTGCACTTACTTTAAAAACCATACTTTTAGAAGTATCTGATTCTATGCTTTAGCTTACTTGATGATTTCTGACTATGACTTCCAGAGCATAATTATGTATAAGCTATATAGTAATCTGTTCTGGTTTTGCAAAGATATGTTATTTCCTTTCTTGATTATGTGTCTATAGTTTAGGAAAGTGAGGAAAAAGAATAATAAAAAAAGTATCTCATCCACATCAGTTCACATGTAAACAGCGGATGTTGTCAGGCAGTTGACAAAAGGAGAAACCCATAATGTTAATAAAAATACCATTGTTGCATTTTAATGAAAATAATAGGAAATGTATATTGTGAACACAGTGGACTGTGACTAAACAATTTCTATATTTATTTAAAACTGTAAGACACATTTTGCAGACTTCTGTCCCAAAGTAAGAAAGATTAACATATAGGAAAAAAGAATCCCTGGTTAACTTCCAAAAAAAAAAAGTAATTTTAAATACCTTTCATTATGAAATCCTTTGTTTTTACTTCATGGGATTGAATTCAGACTTGAAAGAG
This sequence comes from Megaceryle maxima, assembly GCA_024605025.1. Classification (NCBI taxonomy): domain Eukaryota; kingdom Metazoa; phylum Chordata; class Aves; order Coraciiformes; family Cerylidae; genus Megaceryle; species Megaceryle maxima. The sequence continues at coordinate 151,278 of JANHGN010012147.1, read as the reverse complement.
GCCATGTTTAAAGCAGGATTTCTCTTTCCTGTTCAGTGTTTGACAGGCTTTTGATCTAGATATTTTTTCTAAGGGCTTTTGTTGTTTATGTAGACATAATCGATGAGTCTTTTCAGCTAGACTGCACACATGATCATTTAGAAAAACAGAGGGACAATTCTTGGCACCTTTTGGAGATTTGTGTTTATATAACATATGCTCTAGGCAAAGGAAAATCAAGCTTTAAGTTTTTATCTTTTCAAGTTCCAGTTTCTCTAAAGTCAGAAAAAGTTTTACCTTATAATTCAGATGAAAAACAGTTTTCATAGGGTTGAATAATTTGGCATGTTTATATGATGCCTTTTCAGAGTAGATAACTTGTGTGCATAATGGGACCCAAAAGTTCAAAGTAGATAGTTATTTACAGCATATTCTTATACATGTTGCTAGCAGCTAAAATGGAAAACAGTTTTCCCATAGGCAAGACAACTTGGATGTCAAATTAAATATCCTTGGCAAGGGGTTAGAAAGCCACTGCTTTATAAGAATAGTTACTGTCTGGCACAGTTATATAACTTTGAATTAAGTTACTGAAACTAGTTTAGATGATTGTTACTATTGATGTATTAATAAAAAATATTTTTTGAACATTAACATTTTCATTAAATTCATCAAAGACAAAAAAAAAAATATACAACTTGCTTACTTATGTAAGAATGTGTTCACTCATAATGTGTTACATATGATTGAGGCTTTTCAGCATTTGCCTTGCCACCCTAGTCAATAAGCTAAATAATCAGCATATTCATTACAATATGCAAAATTATGAAAGGATGACAGTCCTTTTCCTGATGAACTTCAAGGTCATTCATAAAATGATCATTCTACTTGAGAGAAGATCAAACTACTTGTTCTATCCTCTCTACACTGGCTTAGTCAATATTTGCAAAGCAGGCTTTATCCTTATGTATTTGATTTCTGAGGGTCTGTGCACCTCAAAACTTCCAGGGCAATCCTTCTGTTCTCTCATGTTTTGTGTCCTTTTTTGGGGGGTCCACATGCTGGAAATCATCAATGGCAATGTATATAATATGGTTCTTTTCATATTTTTTTTTTCTGAAATTCTCTATATCCTCAGAGTTTTAAAAGGGAAAAGAAAAAAAGATAAGATCTACTTTGAAAAAGGCAATCAGAGAAAAAGATTGTCAGAAAATGCAAGACTTTTTCAAATTTTATTGTTTTCTTTGTTACCTATTCCTAACCATTTCTTTAAGGGTTTACAATATTTGATTAATATAAAATATAAATGTGACATTTAGTAGAACAGCATTTCTTTTCCAATGAAAAGTTATTCAGAGCAAACTGTAGGAATTATTTTAAAATACTAATTGCAACTGTATAATATAGGGTATATATTCACTAAAGTTTTCTCTCCTTGAGTGACTCCCTACAAGTTATAACAATTTGAATAAGAGAGATTGAAAAGAAAAACACTGTTTGGGAACCTTATCTCTTTTGTTCCATATGTAGCTGTGGATAGTTATGGACACAGAAACATCAGGGATCACATCTACCAGTTTAGAAAACTTCAGAAGAAACTTTTTTTTTTTTTTCCCCTGGGGGAAATGTGTGTGACACACAGGATGGTGAGGAAATACTGAGAGTGCTAATCATCATGTACTTCATAATTTCATTAGCAGTTAGTAATCCTTTAACCTTCTCCCCACTTGATAGGATAGCTAGCTCATACTGGAAGAATTTTGTGTGCATGAACCACAAATGAGTCTCAGTCCCCAGGTTTTAACTGTGGTTAGCTTTGCAGTGAAAAGCAGCACTTGGGTGTTTGCAAATCCCAACTGAAAGTTGGAACTCCTGCTAGACTCTGCATTCTTGTCAGCCTGATAAGGCAGAAAACATATGATAGGAGGCAGCAGCCATCATTCTTTCAGAAAAGCCTCATAAGAGGTAATATGTTGCCTCTACAACTTTTCAGCTGAGATTCTATGAACTGTGCACGTCAGAGACTTCAGATTTGAGCAAGTCATCTAATACCTTATACAGAAGCCAAAATATAATTAAGTTTATACTTTAGGAAAAGCATTATGGTGCAGGAAATTTAAGCACTAGAATGCATTGCTTATAGAAGCAGTGTGTCTTTGAGTCTTATTTTGAAAAATTCTGTAGTGCTGCTCTTCTTAGTGAATGCCAGCCCCAGGTTTCATTCTGCTGGGCCCAAGAACACAGACTCTTCTCCAGACCCAAATTCTAGCCACATCCTTGTGATCTTGTGGAGTAAAGATGCTAAAATTGTCCTCTTGGGTTAACTGTCTGTAACCATCTCCGTCTTTTGCCAGAAAGAACATTCAGGAATTCAGTTTCCAAACTGTTACTAAATGAACATATAAATCACAAAGTGTGTTGTATTTATCACTGTAGCTGCAACACAGCTAGTTGGCTGTGACTTGTTCTTTTAGGTCAAGCAGCAAAAGGTTGTGCATCATCAAATGATGGATTGCAAATGAGACTAGATCATCAGACTGAATCTTGGATGTCTGGGTTCAGTTCCTGGCTCCAGAAATACTGTAGATGATTATGAAATGAATGCTGAAATGGTAATCTTAATGCTGGCATTTTCTAAACCAGAATGATTGATTTTGCAGATTCTGTTTTCTTTAAATGTTGCTTTTAGAATTTGATTAATATAAGGGAGAACATAGTAGTACTTCATATTTTTTTCTAAAATTAATTTGAGAAAATATGACTAAAGCACCATTAGAAACATATAAGAATAAATATTTTTGGTTTTGTCAAGTAGAATTCACAGAACATTAAGGGGTTGGATATTAGTAGATTTCTGTGAAGACATTATCTTTAAATATTATTTTTAAATTTTTTTTTTTCATTTTAGAAGAAAATGTTGGAGAAACATGAAGAGCAAGAAACATAGTCACCAGAACAAAAGATGCACAATTAAATAATCTATTTCCATGAATGTTTACATTTTATGTTGGTATTCTTTTTGTTTGATTATTGAAAGAGCTTTTAAAACTTGTTCTTTGAGTGTTGAGAATATTTTTTAATCTCACACTGACATCTTAATGCTAATAAATTGTTTAATGTCAGTAGTGTATAAACTTGTCCCTACCTCAGATGTCAGCATCTCCACTGGTGTGTATTGTTATATAATAATCCTAATTCAGATTGTGTTGTTTTGGCAGCACTAAACAGGCTTCACTGATTTAGCCTCCTCTTGCCTTAAAGTCCGTGAAAGGCCAAACCTGTAGACTGAGGCTGACAGCTGTTTGTGCCTTTGGCACAGAACCTAGTTTATCATTTTTGTAGGCATCAATGCAATGTTTGCAGGCAGTTTAGGTGTGGTAGAGTAAAAAGTTATTTTGGCATCACTTGGGAAGAGATCAATACATGTGTCATAATAGTATGATACAAGTCATCCACCCCCAAATATATGAATATATATAGCAGATTACTGCAATTACCAAAAACTTTGTGGATAACTGGGGATAGGGGGGCAGAATTAGTTCACAAATAGCAAAAGGTGGAGAGTTTTCACAGGTTGAAACACACCATGTAGGAGGGGGTAGATAGAACTTCTGCTGAGGGATTTTGTTGTTATTATTAATCAAAATATTTATTTGAAAAGTCAGTTGACTTTTATAGAGGATATAAGACACTTGCTAGAATTCCCAGAAGAAATCCTGCTTTCTCTTGCAGAGCTTTTTTAGAACTAATGTATCAGATACTAAACTATCCAAATGTCTTTGGATCTTTATTCAGTGTAAATAGAAATTCTCAAAACTATAGCAACGTAGCCTTAATGACTCAATGGAAAAGCATTGTATCTGTCAAAAAAACCTAAAAACCTGTCTCCACTTGCAAATTACTGGAAAGCACATTCATAGCTAGTTCTAAACAAATACTAGTTTACACTTCAGATAAAAAGAGAGGAAAAAAGCAAGAGAGGATTCCTGTTGTCCTCCATCTGAGATTACTCAAATACATTCCTGTATTTAATTACCTGAGAAGGTGTTATATTGCCTTAAGAGACTGATCAGGAGATGAGAAGACATGTCAGTTTCATGCACCTTCTTACTCATAGCCCTTGGAAAGTTTTTCAGTAGAAATAGCTTTAACTGCAACAGGGTTTAGGGCCAGAAATTGGCTACAGACACAAATCACTAGGTCAAGATCATACCACAAACCAACAACAAAACATTCTGGTAGAATAAAAGCTCTGAGAGGCCATCTGAATGCTGAGGAGACCTACAAGGTCTACCTGGAAAACGTTCTGAATCTGAAACAAAGGGTCGACTTGTTTTGTGACTATGCTTATCTAGTACATTTTCACGTGAAGGACACTGATGATTCTTATTAACTGTTAGCTTTGAGTCTATTTCATTAAAATCCTGGTATTGTTACATATTCAAATTTAAGCTTGTTTTAATGATTTTTAATTTATTTTTTTAACCAAGCCACTAAGCATGAGCTCCTGTCATAGCTTAAAAACTAATGATCATCTAACTTTTCTCTACAGTCTTCCTCAAAACCCCATTCCTTTTTAATACTTTCTATCTAAAATGGCTACTTAATTCTTCTCAGTGCCACTCATATCCTCAACCACATTAGTCTTCTCACATAAAACATGCAAAGATGAGAAACAACAACATCAAAAAAATGATGCAAAATGCATTCAGAAATCTAAAGGGGGAAGGAAGAGGTTGTTCTCAAGAGCTTTCTATTGATCCTTTGCTAGTCTGCTTTGATATTTTAAGGTATTTCAAAACACAGTGTTGAATAGTATGCTGACTGCCAAATAAAATATCTGTAAGCATTATTTGGGTGTTTTCTGGGGACATTTAAGAGCACATGTACAACCAAAGAGAATGAAGGAATTCTCTTAGGAGTTCTGTTGGTCTTGTAAACTTGAACTTTAGACCCTAATAATAGCAGTGTAACTAAATGCCCTTGCTGGTGGTTGTTCATTCAGTATTTTCTCTTACCCTTCTAGTCACATCCATGAGAGATTTACAGAAGGTATCCTTGTAGCCTGTCAGACCCCACAGGTCTTCAGACCTTAGTGGAGCTGGGTCAGCAGTCACACATGAAAAACCTAAAGTCCCATACACTTTTTGAGAAAGTCTATCTCACAATTTTGGTTTAAGTTTTGTTAGGAATTATTTTCTGAGTTTGTTGCTCTGACAGAGAAGGTAATTGGTATATCTTCAAAGTCACAGCTACTATTTACTCAGTAGCATTGTGGAAAAAAAGTGTTCTCTTTAAAGATCCTATTACATCTGCAGCAAGGGTTTGTAAAAGTGTTAGAAATAGTCTTTTCATTAAAAAAAAAAAAATCTAAAAATTTCACTGCTTTTCAATAATATGTAATAGCACAGGGACAGAATAGTCCCAGTTTAAAACAATTGTTCTAAATTTGACCTCCCAGTTAGTCTGAGGTCAAATATTTCTTAAGATTTTTAAATCCTCTAGAAGGGTCAATAAAGAGTGAATTGTCATATTTTCAAACAAGAAATTGCAAAATATGATAATAGAGACAACAAACTTTATATGCAATATCTGTCCAGACACAAAATAGATATATTAATGTAAGTAACTTTTAAAAAACCCCACATTTAATGCAGAAGGTATAATGGTTAAATTTTAAGGAGAACAATATAGGAAGTCTTTTGGACTGAAAATGAGAAGATACTTGGTGATGTTGTTAGTTCAGAGTGGTTTGATTCCTGCAGAGATTTTGGCATAATAGGTCCAAACTGTCACTTGCCGTTGAGGTCAGAGGGGACAATTTGTGGTCAAAAAATGGCTTTTATGTCCTTAACTTGGAAAGCCTCTTCATTTAATTTAATCTTCTAGGCTTCTTAAAGAAGGGGAGGGGGGGAAGTGCAGAAAAGTTAATTATAACATTCTGCTAAAGACCATTATTTTCTACAGTATACTTCTCCCATTCAGTCTTGTGAGATGCTTCAGATTTACATAAATGGTCAGTTTAGTATGGTTATTCATATATGTGCCTTTGCAGTAGTTTATGTATAATCTTTGCAGGGATCTAATCTAAAAGAATTGGAAGAGCAAACACAACAAAACAATGGCATGTATCATATTCTGGAATATGAGTATATGCTGATAACGACAGAGGTTTTGTGATTAAGTTAATTAGACTTCATTTGTAAGGCCTTGTTGGAAAGCTAAGTTTGAAAAAGTTTTTTTCTCCAATTATAAAACATCAAGCAGTAAATTTAAGAAAAGACAAGAAGTGGTAAGATAGAGATTAGAACATCTGATGTGAATAAATTCTGAAGAAATATATGCTCTGCAGTTAAAGTAGCTGATTGAAGATTCTTGGATATAGTACAGTCCTCATGCCTGGTAAGGAATGACGTAGGGAGGAAGGAATGTACTTGAATTTTGACCAAATATATAAAGTTTTTAGGAAGTATAGACCTTGCTCTAAATGGACACCATCTTTAAATAATCTGAAAGTATCTTAATGGAAAAATTAGTTAAATAATGAAATATTATCCAACAATAAGGCATTAAAAATGCTTTCAAAAGAAAAAGCAAAAAGATGACTAATTCAGTATATGTTGCAAATAGTAGATAAGGCAGCTTTGCTCCATGAGAGGTCATTTTCACTCTAAAATGTTGGGGGGGGGGGGGTGTTAGGGGGTTGTTGGTTTGTTTGTTGCGGGTGTTTTTGTTTAATATGGTAATGTTTTTCCATATGACCTTAGGTTATTTTTCAACTATATCCCTTTAGTAGATTTTGCAGAGTATATATGCCTTCAGGATTATGAGAGCTGCATATAAAGTCCTACAATACATTGAGTTGTGTGCAGGTAGAGAGATATAACTTTTCACTTTGTTTACTGATGTACTGCATGAAATATAGGGGCTAGTATTTCCTGGTATGATATAGTCTTTTAATAGATTTGGAACAGCCTATTTGGAGGTGGTTTACCAAGTTAGTGTCAAGGATCAAGAAAACTTACTCTTAGCAGGGGATTGGAGAAAAGATAATGAGCACAATGATAATGATTCACAATCTGAATGTATACAAAAGCAGATGTGGCTACTGGATGGCTACAAGACTTCTTTTAATGTTTCTCAAAGAAATCAATAAGACTTTCTGAAGTTAATCTTGCTCCTTGAGGATAGAGAGAAATTTTAGTGGCAGAACAGAGCATGTGCTCACCTGCCATGGTATCCCTGGAAATAATAATTTTTTCCTGCATCAGCCATTGCTATGGTAGGATCACTGTGGAGCAGGTAGGTATTTTCTCCTTTTTACTTCAGCTGTTGAAGGAATTCTGTTTTGTAAAAGGAAATACACTTTTCTCCAAAGATGGACACCTTGCAGCTGGTATTTAATTGATACACACAAGAAGGAAGAACACCAAGCTAATGCCTTTCAGACACTCTCTTTACAGTTATGATAAATTGCTTTGAAGGAAGAAGTAACAGTAGTAATGCATTTTATTGTATGAAATGAAAAAGTCTAATGCACTCTGGGGCACTTCAACTGAATCTGTCATAACACTGAATATTTTTTCCTCCCTTACTCTGACAGGAGAAAATGAGTTGAAAGCAATTTACCCATGGGTCAGTTAGTAAAGAGCAAAACACCAATAACCAATAATATCAGGTGATCATATTAGTGGCCAGTTCCAGAAGATATAGGAATCTCCACCTGCTTCAACATCTAATAGCTATTCTGTTGTATCCAGGTGATAGTAAGATTTTTGTAGATTTGGTAACAAGAAGCTTTCTTCCCTTCCTGGTTAAATCTTAATGTGTACCTTTAACTAGCCATTGTACACAGCTTTCAGATGTTCACTGTGTACTAGTGCAAAAGCAGTCATATTAATATTTTCTTTGGACATGGAGAGATCCCTTAGTGTACCTACTGTATTTTTGTCTCTTTCACTGGTGCCACCCATCGTCTTGTGGAAGCAGAGTTGTTTTCATACTTTCATACATCCTTTTTATGTCTAGAAAAATGAGAAAGCAAATGGATTGCAAATCAGATTTACACTTAAATAATATCCTTCTGATAACATGCAAAAGGTTTAGAAGTGTCATTACATATTTGGAACAGCATACAAGGGAATTCTCTTTTAGAAAAAATTCTTTCCTTGCAAGACTGTTTAATGCCAAGAGATGATCTGATACGGGATGAAATCTCTCTCTCTGGGTATAGCAGCTGCCTTATGAATATGTACTTACTACTTTTTTTAAAAAATGTTATTACATGCACCTGCTTCATTCAGGGTTTCTCAAGGTTCTTTTCATTGTGTATCACCCAATCTATATGAAATGGTTTAAACTACATCTACCTGAAGGTTTGGTTATTTTTCTTCTTCTCTGTACCATTGTAATTTTCCATTTTAAATTAAAACAGAATTGCTCCAGAATGGGGACATTCAGACATGCTTTAATAAACCTTTCACAGTATGTTGTGCTTGCACTGATTCAAAAGGTAAATTGTGGAATATTTGCTCCATTTTTGGTGAGGAAATAATTGTTTGAAACATGTAGAACAGTTGAAATAAAAAAACCAACCAAACAAAAAACAACAACAAACCAACCAAAAAAAACCCCAAACCAACCAACCAAACAAACAAAAAAAACAAAACCAGAAAACATCAAAATTAGACAGCTCAGATGACTTTATGCCAAATCAATCCTGGGAATTATAAAAAGAGTTATATCCTATGAATGTGATGCATATACTAAAACATTGTCCCAGGCTGGAACATGCTATCTTTCATTTCCAAGCATTGTTTACTTGAGAAAAATCCAAGTTACACTTTTCAGTAACAGAATTATTTATTTTTAAAAGTTGCATCCACAAATATTTAGTGAAAGTGTTAATACAGAATTAGATATTGGATCTCACTTCATCTAGGGAGTTTGTGTGCAGTTTCTTCTCTCTTGCACCATATGTTTTTGCAAGCCATACCTTGACTTTCAGGACTGAAGTATGAAGAGAAATAATACTAATGAAATTCTGTCAAAGCTGCCAGGTTTCACCTGGTTTCATATTTAAAGCAAAGCAAGGCTTTCAAGAAAAACTCTAAGCCAGCCCAGATTCACTCAACACTGGGCCCAAGTTCACTCAAAACGGTTGTGAGCCCTCACAAACCTTTTGAAGAATCTGGGCCGAGTTTCAAGTCAGTATTGAAACCTGTAATTGGGAAGGCTTCACGTGCTCTTGAATTTCCTTGAGAACATTTATCTAGCTCTCCCTCAAGTTTTTTGTGGTTTGCTGGAATTTTTTTCACTTTCAGCAAAACAATGACGGAGCCTGAGTCTTCAAGTAATAATTACTAAATACAATGTTTCCTGCTGCAAACATCCAGGCACTGCTTACCCTAGTCAGCAGACTACATTACTACTAATAAAAAGCATTTGCTGCATCAGACATAGCTCTGATCCTTATTCTGACTGGGTAAAGAATAGTGAAACTCTATTTGTGTATCTTTGTTACAGATTTCACATGTCTATTTTAGTGTTAGTGTATGTTTATATTAATAAGTGGTATTGGTGTAACAGAAGAATAGTGCTTATCTTTGTTCCTTTATAATTTCATTGCCTTTCTAATTTTTGCCAAATTGTAAATCAGGATTTCCTTTCTCAAAGACAGTTTGTCTTCAATGTAGAAAAATAATTCTGATTAATTATTATTGTGGACCTAGATAGGAAAGTGGAAAACAGATTAAAGGTTCCTTCATTTTCAGATTTCTATATAAATTCCATATCATTGGTTTTCAAGACAGTTCAGAGACACTTCATGTTCCCAAACCCCATGATTTTGGGGAATTCTAAAATTGTCCTTGTAGATTAGCAGGCCAGTAGTCCAGCAGACTAGAAAGGGGAATCAAGTTCCAAACTGAACAGCTCTTCACTAAAGTGTGCAGACCTTAAATGGGATTTAAGTTGTGCATCTTGAATGACCATATATGTCTCACCTAAGCACACATGCACAGAGCAGTTTATAAAATCACTTTGCACATTGGGGGTGCTTATACTATTATGCATGTTCCTGTAGATTTTCTGTATCAGAATATACATCTAAGTTAAGTGAAATTGGTACAAAATAAACTATGAAAGAACACATGGAAAATAGATAATTTTTTTCACCATTGTGTGGCAATGACAGTTTTGTATTTTTCATTTCCTTCATATGATCAGCACATGGTAATTTCCTTTATATAAAAACAGTCAGGTTTTCAATATGGTCCTGCTACGTGTCTAATATTCACTAACTGGTGTGTCTACAGAGAGATGGTGTGTGGAGGGAGAGGGAAAAGAGCTTTTTTTTGTAACTGTCAAGCAATTATTACAAAAGCTATAAGGCTGAATCCTTCCTGCTCTTCACTCAGCTTTTCTTTCTCTTGGTAGACTAGTTTTTTTTATATTTGTCAAGTCATTCTTTAAGAAGTGTTTTTAACTCATTTTTGTGACTTGATTGTTTTTTATACTACTGCAAGATTATGGTGTTTGGTTTTTTTAATTTTAAAAACTTTTTTTTTTTTGTGATTTTCTTTTGTTCTGTTTTGTTTTAATAGGAATATAAAAATTCATGTAGTTTTGTTTGTGTGGGTTTCCTGGGGTTTTTTTGTTTGTTGGTTTGGTTTGGGTTTTTTTATGTTTGTTTTTTGTGTGTGTGTGTTGTTTGTTTTGTTTTGTTTAGGTTTGGGTGGTTTTTTTTCTTTTCTCTCAGAATAGATGTACATGAGCATATCCTCAGCTGGTTTCTATACATAACATATTTACAATGAAGATAATCCTGAAACATCATTCTTATTATTCACCTTGTAGCTAATTCTTTGATTGTTATTTTACAGCTAAAATAGACCAAGAAAATGAAGAGAAGTCACTGACAGAAGCACATAAAAGGTAAGAATATAGTAGAATGTACAATGTAGTACAAGCTTTCTTTGAAAAATATGTTTTGGTAGAAGTTACTGTTTTGGTAGCCAGCATTATTTTATTTTTGAATAGCAAAAGAAATGTGCTCAGAAAACTAAGTGATATTTATTCATTGTTAATTTTAATTTGACAATTAGGAAACAAAACTGAAGTAACATAGACATGCAGCCTACTTTTAGAGAAATATTGCTCATGACTCCTGTCTTTTGAAAAATGCATGTACCTTATGTAAAAATAACTCAGAGAACTTTTTGTACTACACCAGAATCATGGTGATTTGACACACATGTAGCATTCCCCAAATGACTTTTATTCATTAGGTAAACAATTCCTGCACTTATATCTGCTTTAAAATAAAGAATGGAAATCTGTTTTTTAACATGCTAATGATAAGTATAATTAAATGTGACTTCCTTGGTATAATTGCTAATAGATCTTCAAATAGTTTTTGCAGCAAAAAAAGCAAAATACCTCATTAAATTTAATTACAGATGTATGCAGTTGAGAGTTTTCAAAACTGGGAATTCACTGAGTTGCACAGCTTGTGGTTTCTTCTGATTTTTTGGCGGTGTTCTCCAGAAGCACTGTTTAAATGACATATATAGATAAATATCTGTCCCAGCAAAAGACCAAAATATGACACACACCATTTATAGTCCAGATTTAGTGAAACTGACTTGCTACATTTATTTTATTTTGACTAGCTACAACTGCCACTGAGCATATGCTTATTAATACATTCATTATATATTCTCAGAGCTGGAAAGTCTCTCAATAGGATTCCAGTAACATATATCACTAGAAAGGTTTCTAATATTTACTATGGTTTGTTAGCTATTCTATGGCCCCAATGACCAAATTTGCTACCCGCTCTAATGCCACAATGTGATTCACATCCTGGTACAGCTATACATGTTGTAAGTATTCCCTTGGGCCATGTACTAAAGATAGTATCTGAAAAGGAAACCAAGGGAAGAGTGGATGTTCCTCTGCCACAAGAAGCTCCCTTCTTACTTGTAAGTATATGCTAGGTCCTTAAGTGATACATCAGTAATGTGGGGTCATAATGGAAGAAATGGAATAAAGGGACTATTGCCTTGGCAATTTTGTACCTCTTGCTCAAGTATATGAAAGGCATTCCTGACATTTCTTAGGTTTGTTTAACTGCCAAGTTACAGAATTCTTATCCTTAAAAATCTCCTTCACAATAAAACTTTAAGAGAAGAAACTGCTGTTAGCAGAGATTTTTGTGATCTCTGACTGCTCTTTTGACTGTTTCTCCTGTGGAAGATAGATTATATTACATGTCCAAAGTTGACAGGGCAAGGGGGATCTGCCATCTATTCAGAAATCTTGTAACTTGACAGTTTCTTCTGGTGTCTAATTCAGTCTCCATTCTTTCTTTTTTTTTTTTTTTTTTTTTTTTTTTTCTCCCTTCTTTTCTTTAACCCAAATTTCAAACACCTTCCTTTGTTATTTCTGTAA
>JANHGN010012147.1:128250-138836 GCA_024605025.1 Megaceryle maxima | reverse complement strand
AGGGGGATCTTCCTTCTATTCACAAATTTTTTTACTTATACGTTTTTTCTGGTGTTTTATTCCGTGTCTTTTTTTTTTTTTTTTTTTTTTTTTTTTTTTTTTTTTTTTTCCCTGACTGCTCTGGAACCAACATATCAAAACCTTCCTATTGGTATATCTAGCATCTATAATATGAGGGAATAAAGCACACTGCTCCCTGGATTATCATTCAATTTAGTCTGCTCCTTCTGAGTTGTCCTCATATTTTCTTCCTGTGTTGAGTGCAGCAGCTCCTTTTGAATAATAGTTTGTCAAAGAAGAAAATTTAGCTTCATTGTTCCTCTTTGAATATCTAGCAAGGATAATATCACATGCAAGACCTTTTGTGGAACACATGAGGAATTATAACATTAGAACAATTTTGGTTTTTACTGTTATCTAGGCTACATTTCTCCTTCTTTCTCCCTTCAACCTTCTCACTGAAATTCTTAATCAGATCAGTGGTATTTGTTAAAATACTGAAGACAGCTTCATGGTATAGTTTTAGCATTATGTGTATATATTTCACTACAATCTTTACTTTGGCTTAGAAATAAAGTGTTTGGGATCTTTTGTGGCAGGGGGTGAATGAGGAAAAAAAAGGAGAACTTAAAAAGATAAATCAAAGATTAGTTACATTTGGATAATCATAGGTAGAACAGCAATACACAGGACAACCAGACAAGCAACTAATGCAAGGAAAAGTGATGGATTAGATGGAGCAAAATTAATGTGATTAATGTGCTTGGAGTTTCCATTCTGAAGTGGATAACTTCAGCCCATGCATAAGTTCAGGTTTACCGTATGATAGCATTTTGTTAACTTTTAGTAAAAAATAAAATTGTTTGTTTTTTTGTTTTTTGTTCTTGTTAATTTGGGCACAAAATATTTAAGGTGATATTTTCCATAAGAATACAAAAGTCCAAAAGAATAGTTCTTGCAGGAAAAACAACCAAAAAAAAAAAGTTTCTAAAATGAATAATGATTTGAGGAAAATGCAGCAGTGTGTATTTTAGAAAAGCTGGATTGTGCAATAGATGAGCTGAAATGGAAAGTTAATCTTCCACACAAAATAAAGACATAGAGAATGGAATGTCTGCTCCAGGGACTCCATACAGCATATAGCTGTTCATTTGTCACAAGTGAGAAAATGTTTAATCGGTTTTGAAATGATGTATTCTCTCTTTATTTATCGTGTTTAGTGACTTTAAGAGTGTCAGTATGTAAAGTGTTTATCTAAAGAATGGATTTCTGGCACATGGATAAAATGAAAAGTGAAATGTTTAGTTCACAATAGGCACATGTTCCAAGATCTCCCTGAATAAGTATCCTGAGATGAGAAGAAAGCACACAGGTCTGTGTTTATCTAGCTTACGCAGGCAGACAAGGAAGGCTCCAGCCTGGTATTAACACTGAAGTGACATGGAATGTCTTCACTAAACCCCAAACAATTACATCATTCCCTTAACAATATTGATAAAGTGTAATAAAAAAGAACCTGGCACTTTCCAATTATATCCTCATTGCTAAATACCTGAGAAACTGTGAAATACTTGACAAATTAAAGTAAAAAATGCTGTTTTGGGGGAGGGTAAAGAAGTAAAAGAGGAGAGGGAGGAAGAGGAGGAGGAGGGAAAGAGAAGCTCCTATATGTCAGGAATCCACAATTTTGACACTTTTTTTTTTTAATTTTAGATTATGTTCTCTGTCCCAAGACACAAAGCTATATACTTAATTCCCCACTACTGTATATAACATTTAAACAGCTCTATAATTAAAATTTGAAAATCTTTGAAAACTGGTAAATAACAACACACTTTCCATCAAGAAACAAATACTCATTTATGTCATTTATCATTAGTCTTTCAAAATGTGATTTTTCCTTAAGCAGGGAGGAAAAAAAATAGAAGCACTATTGTTTCCAGGTATGCTTAATGCAATTTTAGAATGAGGTAGAGTTTGATCACAGTATCCACAGCAAGAAGAAACCAAGATTGCAGCAAAATTACTGTCAAAAGTAATATGATAGCCAATGACTTGTACCATGCTAGGATAAAAGGCAATAGCAACAGCAGCAATATAATCTTGCTGGTTTATAATCAGAAATGAGCTAGTTCACTTTAATCTTGGTGAAGTAGGAGCTAAACAACCTGACTAGAATTACCAGAAACAGTATTCAGTGAATTTGGAAGTCCTAATTCTCTGCCTCGTTACCTCTATTCAGTTGAATAGCTATGAAGGAATAGCTTGTAGCTTTATTAATTTCTTATAATACCTTACCCAGTATTGAGTTCTGATCTCCTTGGAAGGCTTCCAGATTAGGGTCTTTTTTTGAAGAAAGTAAAGCCAGACTGCAACAATGATGTCTGTTCCACTGAAATAGTTAAGATGACCCTTCCTCCACCCCCCCACCCCCCACCTGCAATGATTCATCTTTTCTTGAAATAGCATCTTGGGGATCGTTCACAAATTGAACTGGAGATATTTGGTTAAGACCTGAAACAGAGTCAGATGATCTTCAATTCTTCCTGCTATCTCTCAGTTAAACAGTGAAGCATTAGAGTCAATATTCAGTGCAGTAGCAATGAAAACTGCTCAGTCTATGTTTACTTATAATGCCATCATATGAGGCAATGTATGCTGCGAATCTTTGAAGAACACTACAGATCCTTTATTTCTAATATTTCAGATAGTATAACCCTGCTTGAAGTGATAACACAGGTCACTAAAACAACAGTCCCATATCACGGTGGCTTGATTTGGGGTGAAACTTGTTCACCCATTTTTCCTACTGTGATGCCTAAGGAGGTCTGGATAGATTGCAATGCCACTCAGTACATTGCTTTTCATGCGTCACTGATTTTTAACAAATCTGAGAATTTAATCTGTTCTCTAGTAAATGTCAGTGCATTATGAGAATATATACTTGTTTTATGAAAAGACAAACAGAGGACTTTCTGCCTTTTCTCATAAGTATTGTCTGGGGAATTTAGGATGTGTGTGGCTGGTTATGGAACACTCATCTTCCCATGTTAGGATACCTTTATTTAGTTTATTTGATAATTTTCTCCCATTACTTGCACATTCCAGTGATTTTTAGGCTTTTAAGTGCCTCCTGAGTGCAGTCTCCCAGGCACCTCTTCTGTTTTCAGGACTTTTAATAATCCATTTAGCAATGTATTGTTGCTTTCTTTCCTGTAGCAACAAATGACATTAATTTTGAAGAGAAATGTTTACTTTTAGATTCCCGGGGCCGGGGGCGGGGGGGGGCAGTATTCCTGACAGAATACTTTTCACAGACTTCCATTGGCTTCATTGAACATGAGACTTGAGGAGGAACAAAGCTTTACACCTGCTTATGAGCTGACAAGTTGATGACATTTAGAGAAATAGCAGACAGTATGGTACAATGGCACTGGTGAAAAGCAGCACCTAGAAATGTAGCACCTAAGTCTGGTAATCCTTTAAAACAGTTAGTGTTCCTCCTACCTCGCTACAATGGTTTGGATCATTTCCAAAAGTGAACTGTAAAGTTAAAGTGAAAATTGAGCTAATGATTGAAAATAAAGCGGTGAAAAGCTCAGAATGGAGAGAGGTATGTAGTTAAAAAAACCCAACCAACCAAAAACCCAAACAAAACAAACAAACAAACAAAAAACCCCAAAACGATAACACAACAGTTTTAACTGAAAGGCAAGAATATGCTATCGGACTCCATCTTTCACTACTCTGGCCATTCATCCTTTGTTTTTTTCCCTTACTGTTAGTTCTTGCTTTTTGCTGTGTGGCTCCAAGCATGCAGACTTGAATTGCTCATGGCAATACATTTCCAACTGTAGGTATGCATTAGTTGCATCAGCAAAAAGTAAATACTGGTGAGCAAAAGAGATGTGTATAGAAGAAGCTTACAGACTGTTAAACAGATTGGATCATTTTAGTTGAGTATCCTTTTCTCTGACATAATATCAGGGACTGTAAACCTGCAGTAATGGAAAGTTAGCTGGCAGTTTAGTAAAATCAGAAAGTATCTTCTGAAATACAAGTAATTGATCTTTCCCTGAAAGGTGAAGTTTTTGTCATTTTCTGAAAATATATGCCAAATGAGTGCATGTCCTTAACCATTTGCACAATTGAATTTTGTCTGTAAGAGCATTATCTTTTCTTTTAAAGAAGTTGGGCTGCTTGCTTAAAAAAAAAAAAAAAAATATTGCTTTTGTATTTAATAGTATTCAGTGCTAGTGTGAATAAATTGTAATATAACCTTTAGCAGATGGAGTTACAATTCAGAGATCTAATACTCTGCAAAATAATCTCACCTTTATGCAATTTATTCTCCAGTTATGTAGAGGACCTATTCTTAGATCTTACATTAAAAGATAAAGGATACTGGTTTAAGGTGCAAATACACAGTTACACAGATAAGTAGCATTGATAATACAGCTAAATAACACCCTAATAAGAATATAGTTAAAATAACTGGTGTTTGATCATACTCAAACCTAATCCTGTAGCATTAAATTCAAGATAAGGGAAAAAAAAAAAACCAAACAAACAATAATTAAAAAAAAAAAAAACCACCAAAAACAAAACACCAAAAAAAAACCACCAAAAAAACCAAAAGACAACACCTGAAAGAATCATGTAGCTAATAAAATTAATGAAAAAAATACAGAAGTTAACATCTTACATTTTGGCACAGTCTTCACCTCCAGTTTATGTCCAACGGGTGGTTTCATCAAATAGTCCTCAAAAATTCAAGATACTCCTCTTGAGCTGTTAGAGCTGAAGTAAAATGCTTGTGTGTGTGTACACATGTGAATAGCTCCAGTGCCTCTTCATTGTGTATCAGCTTCTGATCATGGTTTTTTTTCCCCTAAGACCTTCACAGTATAGTGTTCACATTTGCAATGACTGTGACTTAAATGTGGATAACACTTCTGCTTTTAGTTTCTTATGTTGATTTACCACTACAATTTTTGCTTTCTTCCTTGCTGTATTTTAAGATTTTTAAGGATTATGATATTTGTTGCCATGTATATGCAAATAGAAGAGCAGAGCATCAGGGAAGTGGTTTAACTAGCTCATAGTTGCATTAACTCACCTGGGAGCTATCCAATAATTTGTACAACATAGGTAATTCTGCCCATAATAATTTCCAGCTGATGTACAACTGCCATCAGCCCCTCCACAGCAGAGGGCTTGCCCCAGCCTAGTGCTGAAACATCAGTGTGATTCTCATATATGGACATTAACTAGGAAAAAAAGTGCTACCTCTTTACTCTTCCTTGGTTTGTTCCTCAGTCTTGTTGCCTTGTTTTTTGTCTTCCTTAACAAGCTAGATTCAGAAACAGCTCTAGTGAGCACTGCATCATAAATGATGCTTATTGGGGGCTAACTTGCACCCACTTCTTTTCTCAGCTGCTGCCTGAAAGATGGCTCTACCTTAATCAGTCTGTTGAGGAGGTAAAATTTCTTCTCCACTCCAAAGGAAACAACTAGGGCAATGGTCACCCCAAACCAGAAACACCATGAAGCCTTCATGTAATCCTTGGAAGGGACAGGAACTCCTCCAGACATGAGTGTTCTTGAGCCAAAGGAGTATGATTTATTTAACTTTTCTTGGATGTCTGAATATTGATGATTCACATATCCAGAGTGATACTGTTATTTATTACAATCTTTCCCTCAATTTCAATGGCTGTCACCTTTTAATTTAAACTTGATTATTAAAGAAAATATTCCCCTTTTATCTCTACTCATCTAAACAAAGTTGCTGACAGTACTATAAAATGAATATATTGGGATAAATCAAGAGTTCAATCATAAATGTCTAATACTTGAAAAATGCATGTAAAGACCTTTTTAATCTGATATTTCATCAACCTGAATTTTGAAGTCTTCCAATTTACTTTCAAGGGATTTCGTTTTGATGAACTCTAAGAATATGAAATTTCCCATCAACTTTTCTGTTTTCTCTAAAGGTTGTATTTCTTCTATTTATGGCTTTTGAGGATATTAGGAATCCTAACATAGAATGCTCTTATAGCAACCCCAAAGGGTTAAGATGAAACTGCATCATAAAACATTTAAAATATTCAGAGGTTCCATAATACTCAAGCAGTTCAGATCACTTTTATTCTATAACTTTCAAATAGAAACCGAAACCTAAATTTGAATTGAGCACCAAAATAGAATGCATAACAATACTCCAAATAATTTCACTTGTTAGAGTGTGTTTTTGTGAATGCATGTGTATAAGATTTAATGTATGATGGATTTTATTCTTACAGCATGGGTTAATACTATATGTACATGAAATCTGGTAAAGTATCTTTGTACATTCTGTCTAGATATCTAAATAATCCACTCTAGGTTAGACAGCTTTGATGTTAACCTTGAATGAATTTCAGTTATAAAAGTGAGCCATACTATGGGAGCAGGTAGATTGCAAGGCTGAGGTAGACATCAATAAATTGAAAAAAAAAAAAAGCATAATAAAACTTTGAACACAATAGTTAACTACCTCCATATGTAATTATAACCTCTTTAAGTAATTCCATTACTAGACAGTGAAGATGAGATGTGTTAATAGAAACATCTGGAGACAAGTTGGGCTTTAATATGAGGCATTTGTCTGTTTCTTACAGCATTGAGTCTGGCAGCTTGTGTGTCATATCACTGCTGTTGAAATTCATTCTATCGCTGGATTCTGTGTCTAGTGGCATCTTATTATTTCTTCAAGTTCAGTGGGCCAGAGGTTATTTAATATGTTTGAAGTTCATATGTTAGTCGTCTTAAGAGAAGAATATTTTTCTCTTCCGTATGTTACTGGGCTTGATTTTCCAGTGCACACAATTGCATGACATTGTTTTACACATACTCATATTGTATATTTATGTATACGTATGTATATTTATATATGTCAGTTTAGCACAGAACTATCTATATATCCACATAACAGCTTAGCTGGCATGCATGGGCATGATATCCACACTAATATAAAATTAAAAGTATTAAACTCTGAGAAAGAGAATGTACACATTCATGCAAAGTATGCAGATTACAGTGGATTTCAGCTAACACCAATACAGCTAGGGGACTGTAAATACCTTAAGTCAAAGTTTTGAGAGAAAGTTTGAACTTGTTTAAAATTGTCATTTTAAAATGACAGGAGAAATCACATGTAAGTTAAAAATGCATTAGAAGAGCCTTAGAGCCTTTCTTTTTCTTTTTTTTTTTTTTTTTTTTTCTCTTTTCCTTTTCCTGAGTGTCCTCTTAGAATACAACTGTCAGAGACTAAAAAGAACACAAGGTTAGCTCTGTTCCTAATGTAATATCTCAATTTCTATTTTAATCTGAATAGTATTCTTGAACAGAGGCATAACTTTAAATATGTGTAACAGAATTTGGGTTCACATAAAGCCCAATTACTGGGTGAGCTATGACTGATTAATATTTTGTACATGGTACAATGAAGGTATCAAAAATACTTCTAACCTACAGTTCCTGACCATTGATTTTCAAATGGCTGCAGGCTGATTCAGATTGTGCAGAATGGCTTTTTAAACACTATATTTTGTCATCAGAAAAGTTCCACATGCTAAGATAGCTCCATCCTGCTTGTGACATAATTTAACACCTAATTCTATGCCCTTGTGGATAAAAGATGACATAGTTACATTGGTGGAGCATTTGCTTATGTCAGAAAAATGCAAATAAAACTCAAACCAAACCCAAACATATAGAGTGACCAGGTTGTAGCCTTGTGTTTTAGAGAAGAATGAGAATCAAAATAGGAAGAAAGAAAAAAGAAAAAAAAAAAACAAAAACCAAAAACCACCAAATAGGGAAAATCTTGAAGAATACTTTTAAGATATTGTGTTAAAAGCAATCCCTGGCAACCTAATATTCCCAGAGGATATATTTGCAACAAGAGGTGATTTGGTAAATTTCTTCGTCATGCCCAACCAATATACATTAATCTGGACATGGTAAAATTAATTTCTAAAACAAACAGATTGTGAAAATCTCAGTGCTCAAATTCACCTCTAACACATCTATAATTTAAATTAGTTACGATCACATTATTTTGCTACTTTGTTCCCTCTGTTATAAGGGACTCTGTTCCTGAAAGACAAGACTGAATAAAACCTTATCCATTGAATGATGTAAATATGAGGGCCTGGAGTAACAGTTTGAACTGAGATCAAACTGTCAATCTGATATGTGAAGGTTTTACTCCATGCCAACTCCATGAATTCATCATCTACAAATTTTAGATTTCTTGAAATATCTGTTATATTCACAATACCTATTGAGTTTAAGAGTCTGTGTCCCAGTATATTTTCTGTTTCAGTTACTGGATCTGGTGTCTTAAGTATATGGCATAGAGTATAAAATGTATAAATTGTGCATTTGTTTTACTAAAAAATGTGTACAACTGATAATGTTGATCATTGTTTATTAATATTAAAGATGTAAAGCATTCCTAGTATTGGGGGAGGGTGTTAAAATTCTCATGAACAAGGCAAACATAATTTTCTGTTCACATGGAATGCTTTTTGTGGGGCTTTTGCTGGGGGGAAAAAATGGTACCTCAAAGGTAGAGGAATTTTGTTCTTGTTGAAGCTGTTCATTTTCATCTAGTTGGATCAATAAAACACTTTTCTGTTTAATATGAACTTGCAGGAGGCAAGGGACTAGAGATGAGGGATTACAAATGTTTGGCACATTTTTTCTAGAGGAAAGGAAAAAATCTCTTGAGACCTTTGTTTTCTAAGGAACATTATTACAAAATCCATAGTTACACAATATAAACTGGCAAATGAAAGAAGAGATTAATAATTCTGGCAGCCGATTTAAACTGGCATATTATCTCAACTTTATTTTTAATATAAGAAAGATACTTTTTTTCCTTAAAAATAAAGGGCTGGGGAGAGACCCCAAGAAATTTCTCACTGACATTTATGTACTAGATATTTTGAATTGAACTATGTTTATTTTTATAATTTCTCAGTTCTAATTATGCAGCATTTAAGAGACAGCAATGATACTTTGAAAAAAAAAAACAAAACCCCTAACAAAAAAAAAAAAAAAAAAAGTGAAGAAAGTGATGTAAAATTGTAGTGCAGAGAGGACTATGTCAATAGAAAATGGAAGGCTTCTTAGGATGATGTGCATATTAAGTTTCCTCACAGTCCTGTGCTATCTCAATAATTCTGTTTAATTTTATATAGTTTTGTGCAACCTTGAACTGCTTGGGATTGTTTTAAAATTAACTCTCATTAATGCCTTCAGATGTTGCTAACATGAACAAAATATGTACAAAACCTTTTCCTACATACAAAACAAAACAAGAATTAAGATGACAATTTATATGATTAGCTTTTCCAGGAAGTAAATACTGTTCCTTGATACTGTACTCTTCTTCCTGATGTTGTCATCTATTCAAGATCAACGCTCTGAATAGGTTTATATGCCTACCAAGTCAGACTGGCTTTAAATATAACTCATGTCAGTAGCAAGAGGCAGATATAGTCCTTGCTCACCTTTTTACCTTCTTTCTTTTGGTAGACTATGCTTAGTTATAAATTTTACTTGGGACTTCAATCATGTACCTTATGTACCTTAGCAGCACCTGCTTGACTCTGAACTGCTTCTGAAACAAAACTACTTCACAAAACTAGAACAGTACTACCACTAAGACTACCTGTTCTTGCTCTCAAATGTACATAGATGATACTTAAAGCAAAACCCAAGTAGACAAAAATATTCAGGTTTGAACTTCAACCAAAATATCTAATCTCTTAAACAGTACAGAATCTAATGCAGAACTGTAGAAACTTTTTTTTTTTTCTGCTTTTAAACCAGATTGAAACAAATATTTATTCTTGCAGGTGACTTAGTTTGCTATACAGGGAAATCAGATGTGTATGTGTGTTTGTGTGCTCACCATTTCTGAGAAAGGTCAGCCAGGGCACATCTGTACCTATGATTACTTTGTTATTTGCTTCACCATGGAAGACTGATCAAATGTTGCTGAGGTGAAGCTACTGCTGTCCATTGCTTAGTATTTTTGATTTGTCTTTATTGTTTTGGGGCTTTTTGGTGGTTTTATTTTTTAGCAAAATAAGTATTTCTGTAGTTGCCAGCTGCTCTATCTCCTCTCCTTTTATTTGATCTACTGCATACGTTTGGATATGTACATGCATGTGTACAAACATATTTTGTACATATCTATAAACTGGCCATGGCATTGCACCCAGCAACTTGAATTTGAATTGTTGTCTGCAACTGCTTGCTAACTGGCTTCAGATGAGTGGTGAAAAAAACTGAATAACACATAGCTGCTCTTGAAATATTTCTAATGGATCAGATCTATTAGCAGGAAATATTGTCAATTAGCCATCTGCAATGTGAATGGCTTCTTTCCTTTCTCGTATGATTAAATTTAGTTTGGCTGTTAGTGCATCCCTTCCCTTCCCTTCCTTCCCTTCCTTCCCTTCCTTCCCTTCCTTCCCTTCCTTCCCTTCCTTCCCTTCCTTCCCTTCCTTCCCTTCCTTCCCTTC
>JANHGN010012147.1:108432-128150 GCA_024605025.1 Megaceryle maxima | reverse complement strand
TCCCTTCCTTCCCTTCCTTCCCTTCCTTCCCTTCCTTCCCTTCCTTCCCTTCCTTCCCTTCCTTCCCTTCCTTCCCTCCCTTCCCTTCCTTCCCTCCCTTCCCTTCCCTTCCCTCCAAATAGAAAAATCATTTACATAGTCTCATAGTCATATGCAAAGGAGCACACAGAAACATCCAGTGATTCATTCATTGAATTTCCATATTTTGAGTAAGCTGTGTCTTCAGCCTGCTCAGTCTGCCGTTATTTTTCTGAATTACACAAACACTTGAAACAAGGAAAGAAGAAGAGGAGAAAAGGGACTAGCCATCCTTCTTCATGTTGTTTGCTTCCTTACTTGTCAGTCATGAGCAACTCTTTCATTGTTTGGAGAGTAATAACATTATTTCATTCTCTTTCAGGGTCAGCGTGAGGGATATAAAATGCAGCCTGAAATTTGTTTAAAGAATTCTGGCTTTTGCCATGTCAAGATAAGACAGTGGTGTGAACATCACTGCTTTATTTTTAATCATGCTTGAAAAGTCAGGGTGTTTGAACCAAAGTCAGTGACCTCTTTTACCTCTTTTAATTCCTGAAAATAACTTGCGTGCCCTTCCTTCCCTCTTCCATGACTGCTATCACATCTCAAATGCACATTCTTTTTTTTCTAAGATGCTCACTAAGAGTATAGAAAAGTAAGAACCTTTTCACTTGATAAGTGGACACTAAAAAAGCTTTGGAATACCTGTTTGGTAATAAACATTTCATTTTGCAGATAGGTGAAATGAAATCCAGAGAAGTCAGATGAGTTTCTCAAGGCTGTATGATGCAGAAATTTTAATCTCAGTGGAGGAATAAAAGCTTTCTGAACTCTAGTCCTTTATTTGATTCAAAATGCCTGTGTGCCTGCACATGTAGTCAGGAACAGTGTCAATTGTATTTGCAGATGTTTTCTTTCAAAATATGATGAAGGATCAACAGGAAAATTTGAATGGGCTGCCCCACTGAAAAGCACCAGAGAAAAGGTATTTGCTGCCTGGATGAAGCTGAAAGGATGATATCTAGTCTTGGGGTTATAGTGATGTCATACAAATTTCTCTTTGTATTTAAAATGTGTGTCGTGTCCCCCGCCCAGAATCAGCTTTCAGATATGTCTAGTTTAACATATGTAAACATTTCCGAATCAGACATTTCAAGAGCATGGTAATATAGAGGCTTTATTGTTGTGCATGTTTTATTATTTGATGCATTTGGATCCACTTTATTTGCTTTGCCTTTCATGTGTGAATTATGCCATTTTGTCTTGTGGCACTACAAAAATGACAGCATCGCATGTATAGTAAGCAGGTTTCCATGTCATCTAAACATACTATAAGCGACTTAACTGCTAAATAAGGGTAGACCTCTCTGGTTAGAAATCTAGTAATTGTATTGGCTGTTTGAGCTGTATAAACAGAAAAATATTTGATTCATGGTGATTTGCACCCTGAAGTCTCACTGTGTTGCAGCTGATTGTTGCAGTCTTTGTGCAGTGCTCCCAGGTATTAGAAAGGCATGACATATCAACAATGATAACCTGCTATGCTGCTGCTGTTTCACATTTTGCAACCAGCTTATTCCCCTTACCTCCCAAACCAACTGCAAGGGAGGCAAGCAACCTGGCTGAGCATTTCTCTTCTCTTTATAATCCTAGAAATAAAGTTATAGCTGTTAGACACATCTGTACGCATGTGTGAGACTGTGCTGCTTATACAAGTGGTCCTGATTTCCAGTCACCAGAGGGAAAAAAAACATTGGCTATCTCCTTCTGCTTCCAGAGTATAGCTGGAATAATTGAAGAGTAATGGAAGCCTTTGTGTCTCTAATGTTAGTGCTGCTTAACAATTTTATTTGAGTGTTCTCCTGTACAGTATCAATTTCATTTTGTCTTGGTTTCTTGTTTCTTGGGATGTGAGATTAATTCGTTTTCTACCTCAAATTTAAAAGCATTGCTTAGGATGGCCATTCACTGTCAAGTTCTTTTCACATTATTGTCATTTGCAGAATGGTTTGAAGACACATTTCTCAGAAGAAGGCTTTTTATTTGAATTTCTGATCTTTCTATGTTCTGTAAATAATTAATGGCCTTCATTCAAAGGGCTTCTTTAAAAATAAGCCATTGACTCAGGTGATACTTCTAGATTTCTTTCTTGTCCTGTATTCCTCTTGTTCCTTCAAAAATGTTACCAGTTCTTTCTGCAAAAATCAAATGAGCATTTTATACGATTTCCCCCCTAGTGAGCTTCAGAGCTGTAAGTCTGGTGGAAGCGGCTGGGATGAAAACCAGAAAAGCTCCTTGATATGTTTACAGTCTTGCAAAAACTTAAATATCTGAAAGTAGGAAAAAAAGTTTAAAATACAGTGCAGCTGACTGATGAATGGCAGCGATATTACTTTTGAGACTTCTATGGGATAGATAAGTATAAAACTGTGAGAAAAATGTAAATAGGCAAGTAAAATAAAATATCGTCATTTTGAGTAGTATCACTTGTAATTTTGAGTCATGTCATTCATCTATAAAGCACTTGAAAAAGCAGAACAAAACCCAGCCACAAAAAAGACATTCTATTTAATAATAAGACTGGTATGCTAGGCTAACTGGGAGAGATGAAAAATTGTACACACAGGTAAGGTGGCACTTGATTATCAACTCAATGGGTTAAAAAGGGAAGCTGTTCACCTTTTTTATTATTCTGTGCGGCATCTCTCTTTCTCAACAGCTTCATTTTGCTTCACCAGATGGAAAAATAAATTACATATTAAAAGTGCATAGAATTTAATTGGTGAAGTGATGTAACATTTTTTTTGTAGTTTTTTTTAATTCAGAAATGGCATAATTTCTGTAGACATTTATTTTTCATGTTGAGGAAAACAACTGGAGTCTTGAGTTTTGAGAACTAGGACCAAGAGTTTCACAGAGATTTATGCAGTTGACCCTTCTGAATGGTTAAATCTTTGTACATTATCATCACCATTAAATACTTTATAACAATTATGAAAACAATCTCCATTTACAATAATCCATGAATGAAGATACAACTTCTTTGACTAAAATGGCATTTCCATCCATTTAACTGAAATAACTTTTTTTCTCCCATGATTAAAGGGATTAAAACTGTGACATGTTTCATAGAAAATTATCATAGCAGTCAATGAGTAGTAATACATAAGTGAGCAAGGCATCTACAACTATTTCTCAAGACAGCTTCATATAGATTTTTTGATAAAGTAATCAATTCTCCAGAGGCTTCTGTGTTGAGCTTCAGACAAGAAAAATGTTATTAAAAGCTCCAGTATTTAAGAAACATTAAGGCAACAAATAAAATGGAATAATAGTTAAGCAATTAATTTTTTAAAGAATTATTCTGTTCCTATAACAGTCCTACATTTTCATTTTTAATAAAATAGAAGCAACTTAAACTCAGAAATCTGTTAGATTTAATTAAGTCACAGTCCTCAGTGTTGGAAATATGACCTTTGAATTTCAGAGCGCTCATACTCGAGGTGTAGCTTTTGTGTTTAATATGCTACTTATGTTGTGCTCAGGAGCTGTTGGAGCATTCTGGTAGAGTCATGATGGGCACCTGTTTTCTTGTTTAGCACACAGCAGGTTTGAGATTAAACATTTCTGTGTAGGCTTCAACCTAAGCTATCTTCTGTATTGTTGTTGTAGTGTAGGTCTAACTTGAAGAACTTTGTTTACAGTCCTTTATAGTTTTTGACTGTGTTTTGAAAACGGCTTTAAACACAACAGAAAAGCTGTATATGGACAGGTGTGGATGTCTGGATTTGCAGGGCTTTGGACAGTGCATTCATTTTCACTTTTGAAATGGAAAATCCTTTGGTCAAAACCAGAATCTGTGATAACCAGATCCAAACTTTTCATCTTCTATTGTGTATTTATCTGTATACAAAATGCTATAACTGTTATATTTCTACATCCTTTTATTTTAGATCTGCTACCAAGAACAATTAAATACCAAGTCAATATTAACTAAGAAAAAAAAAATAAAAAAAAAATGCATCAGTGGGTACTGAAACATTTGCCATTTTTGCCTTCTTTGACAGCTTTTTGGAAACTGCAGTCTATTTCTGTATGAAACCAAAAATGGGAGAGAAAGAGGTGTCCCCACATTCTTTCTTCAGTATTTGGCATGAATTCAGTTCTGACTTCAAAGACTTCTGGAAGAAGGAAAACAAACTTATTCTTCAAGAAAGGTATATTTGTTTGTTCAAAGGCTTTTCTCAGAGAATGTTACTGGGAACAATCGCACAGAAACCAGTCAGCCTTACTTTATTAGCGTACAATCAATTGAATGCCTTCTGGAGTTTTCTTAGTCATTTTGTTTTATTTATTTATTTTCCCCCATCATCATAATTTTTGAATTAGGTATTGATATCAATTTGTGCTAAAGTTCCTTGGGGTCCATTACCTGAACAATGTTTTTGTCACAATATATAACTACTATGCTACTATGGATCTAAGGAATGGGAGACTTGTTTCAGGTCTGAAGGTTGATTAAAGATTTCTCATCAGCATATATAGTGAAGGCAAGTCAAGGCATCAAGGCATGACATATTGTAAATATTGTCCTATGAAGCTGGGAAAAAGGAAGGGAAGCAGGAAATAAAGAGGAAAAATTCAATTGATCCTGTATTAAGAAAAGATTCTGATTGAACCATATTGCAAAGCACACCCCACGGACGTGAGCACGTGTGGTATATATATGGCATAAAGAATTGAGACAGTGGTTTTGAAATATTAGCTGTAATGTCTGGTGCATGTATTAAAAAGGCTATAAAGTTTCCTTTCATATGCATGCAGACATAGAATTGTGGTCACACTTTATAAATAAAAATTATGCTAAGGATTGATCGGTTGTTTAAAAAGTGATAAATGGCATCCATATCAGGAAAAATTAGAAAATACAAACATGAAAACTGTAAATACTGTTATATAATACTACATCTGTTAGCAACTTGAGTGACCTCTGTATACAGACAATGAAGCTACTTATGAGCTTTAATTAACAAAATTGAAGCTTTATGTTCATTAAATTATTGATATCAGTCCATTTTTAGATAAATTGATAAGAACAGGCCTATTTTTCAAGACTACTCACCCTATGTAATTATCACAGGCATCAGATGACAGATTTCGGAGGTTCTTGAAAACTTTCCTTAGGCATCTATATGATCAATGTTGTGTATACCATATACGTTTAGTGTAAGTAGATTTTATTGTTTGTGTGTTTGTTGGGCTTTTTGTGGTTTTTTTTGTTGTTGTTGTTGTTGTTCTTTGTTTTTGATAGGACAAGAGGAAACAGCCTCAAGTTATGCCAGGGGAAGTTTAAATTGGACATTTGAAAAAATTTCTTCACAGAAAGGGTTGTAAAGCACTGGAGCAGGCTGCCCGGGGAAGTGGTGGATTCACCATTCCTGGAGTGATTTAAAAGATGCATAGGTGTGAGGCTTAGGGATATAGTTAGTGATGATGCGACAGTGCTGGATTAATGCTTGTACTTGATGTCTTTAAAGGTCTTTTCCAACAAGAATGATTCTGTGATTTTATGATTTTGGAATGAGCAGTTTCACAGTTAAGAAAACTGTATTATGATATTGGAAGAGTGTGGTGCAAATGTTAGCACAGCAGCTCTCCAGGGATCTGTTTCATCTTACTGACTGGCTTGGCTTAATTTTATGTAATCAAGTATATCTCTTTGAAATTGAGTTGACAGTTATC
Source organism: Megaceryle maxima (assembly GCA_024605025.1). NCBI lineage: Eukaryota > Metazoa > Chordata > Aves > Coraciiformes > Cerylidae > Megaceryle > Megaceryle maxima. The sequence continues at coordinate 122,390 of JANHGN010012147.1, read as the reverse complement.
TTTGATTTCCCATGCAGGGATTTAGCTGCCAACTTAATACAGGTTAATTTAATCTTATATTTTTTATAAACAGGATTTAAGAAAAATGTCCTTCATTTCTAAAATACTTGCTATTTTTCTAAAAACAAACAAACAAAAATCCTCCAGAGGGTTCTTGCTGTATAACATTTTTCAATAAAAGATGTTAACTAAATAAGCACAAAACCTCTTCCTTCTAAAGCTTAAAAGAAGAATAGGTTTGCAATACAATAATTTTATTCTCTTCCAGTTCAATATATGTGTGTGCTAAGAGGATGGGCTGAAGCAGGAGAGAAAATGTCTGCCAGCTGGTCCCTTCTATGGCAAGGGTGCTTTTAACCTGAAAGGAACTGAACATTTATAACCTACAAAATGGCTCTAGGTGCTGGATGTGACAGGGAAGAGAAAGGACAGTGAGAAAGGGTTTGCTGCGGGGAAAAAAAAAACCAACTTGGGAGATCCCTGGGAAGAACAGGAAAGAGACCTAAACCCAGACTCAGAGCTGATATGATGAAGGAGACTTTTGCAGGGGCACAGGAAGAACTGTGTAACTTTAGTCCAGGAAGTCACAGAGATTAATACAAAAAATAAGCCATCCTGAAAATCACAGGTAGATTTTGGGGTTTAATTTTAATTTTTACTTGTCTTATCAATTTAAATCTTCCTCTGTATGCATTTTGTTTGTTCAGCTGAGGCATAGTTTAGACTTTGGAAACCTTTGATGTCTTACTTTTTGCTCATCACTCAGAGAAGTTTGTCACAGTGCTGTTTCAGGTCCGGCAAAGTCAAGCTCTCTTCTTTGTTTTTTAGGAATTAAAATATTTTGGCCAAATTGGCAATGAAGAACAATTTTCTGAGTAGGACAAATTATTTTTCTGAAAATTAAGAATCTTCTTTGGTAAAATAATTGTCTTCTTATGGGTTTTACATGGAAAATATTTTGCATTTGATCATAGTTCGGCCTGATAGCTGAAGCTGTACTTTAGGCCTTTTATCTTGATCTTACATTTCCACTTTTAGTGAAAAACAAGATGCTATGAAGTGAAGGGGCCTTGATTTTGAGAAGTCAAAGGGGAAAAATCTTGATAAAGAAATAAGTGTTGCCCGAAGGTGCAGACTGTGCAAATATGATGTATAGATGTACAAATATGGAATCTCGGCCTAGATTGACAGATATGTAGGTGATAGTAATCTGAAATCAGCTATCACCACCAAAATAAAAATTATTATTTCAAAAAACCATATTTTCCTCTCTAGTTGATGCTCTTGAAATGTTTCCTACTGTTAAAGTTGAAGAGCAGGCTAGATCCATTAATGGTCAAAGTAACTCTGTAGTTTTTCATTGGCAGCAAAATCAAGTGACAGATAAGGTGAGACTTTCCTTTTTCAAGTACTGCAATATGCCACCTTTGGTTAATCATTCACCAGGTTGCTGCCTCATGAAGCATGCTTGAATTATTATAATTATTTATCAAGACTATAATTTTACTGCCTATTTGCTTTTTAGTTTGGTCATTCTTTCTCACCTGCTGGTTGGCTTTGGGGTTTTTTTTTGCCTCTTCTTCCTCTGCTTTAGTGTTTAGTTTAATAAACTTTTATGCTGTGGGCAATATTTCTAGAATATTTTTTATCCCAGTTTCCATATGGCCTCTTAATAGAGGTTGTTCCTTATTTAGTCTCTGCAAATATGAGTCACAATGCTTTATAATAATTTACCCAAAGGCTTTTCGTAGATGGTATTTCCAAAGGTGGTACTATGTTTTCTTACTGATAGATTAAAAGTGTATATTTTATAGAAAGCAGTCAGCTAGTTCTTATTTTAAACACTTTTCACGTGGTATTTCATCTTGCATATTGGTTTGCCAGGGATTTGTATGCAAAAGATAAACACTGAAGTGTCAGACTTCATATTTTCTTTCAAGAAGATGGGGGAGGAAGGAAAATTGTGCAAGGTTAAAAACAAATTAATTTCTCTGAAGTTTTCTACTGCTTTCACTCAGTGCTCACTTGAAATAAAGCAGAACTGGAAAATACCAGCTGTAGAGAAAATTATGCATGGCAAACCATTAAATACAGTAGCCATAAAAAGAAAAATGCACCTGAAAATTACAGTGAAAGCATAGCTCTGCCAAAACATTTTCTGAACAGTACTATTTTTTTGAGGTCACACTGTAGTCAAGGCTAAGTGGAGCATTCCAATAGAAATTGTTATCTTGAATATTTATAAAGTCCTCAAAAAAAAAAAAAGGAAAACCACAACCAAATTTAACAGCTATAACTGTCAGTATATCTTGCACTTTACATGTGATCAGCAAGAAAGCCAAGAACTACTGACATATTTCTCCTAATAATTTTTCAATGCTGTTTGGGGGAAAAAAAAAGAAAAAAAAAAAAGTTTTTGAACCTTGCAGGCCACCTACCTGTTCAGCATCCTTATCATCTATACATGTATTTCAGCTGCTGCATACCCTGAGATGTATGTTGCTTTCTATATACACATTGTTAAATAACACACAGCTGCAGTGATAGCTATGTAAAAGTCTCATCTTCTTCAGAAAACTCTGAAGGAATCACATTACTGATCTTCAAATCCCTTTTTTCTCCTGTAGTGAGAGCAAGCGTCTCATATAAACTGACTTATAAACGTATTAACTGTTTTCTCATTAATCTCTGTCTTTATTTAAACACCTACCCCAGTTTCTTCATATTTCTGAGGTAGCGATATTAAATTTTAACTGAAATATTTCAGTCTAGCACTTCTGTTACAGAAAGATGTATTTTAATTTTTCTTGACATGCAGCAAAGGCCCACAGAACTGTTGCCAAGACCCTACCACTTTCTTAGGAACCATGAAAAGATAGACTGTCCTATGAATGAAAACATAAAAGGTCGTGTGGCAACACCTAACATAACCCTGCAAAGGGAATTCTTAAAAAGTTGTGATCAATTAAAACAAACAAACAAACAAAACCAACAAACACTTAAGCAATTGCTAGGTACGACATTCAAATATGGAATTTGTGAATCCTTGGTAGCTAAAAAATCAATTATTTATTAGAAAATCTCATATTATTGTGGACAGCAATGATTCATCTTTAAGACTACGACTTTTCCTTAGGGCCATGATATACACCCTGGCCCATTACAGTAATAAAAAGCAGCCCGTCCTTTAAGAGCTTATATGTTTTAAAGAAAAGTTCCATTGCTGTCAAATGTTAATATCAATATCATTAGGCCTTAGATGCCAGTTCTGGTCTTACTAGAAACAGGTCAATAATTAAGCAGAAGCATGCTTGCAGGGCCACCATTCCACCTTCCCTTTGTACTCATACAAGTGATGAGGTACTGACACTTGTTCGTCCACTCCAGCTCTGAACATGTTTCTGTTTCTTCAAGATTGTTTGCTGTTCCAGAGGACCAGTGCAATCTCACAAAGATTTACCTGAACAGGGGAAAGAAATTTGTATTTCTAACCAGAAAAGTAAGAGGCAGGAGGAGAAAGAGAGAAAGGGACAGATATAGGTGCCTTCTAAGTGTGTACATAAGGTATATATTGCTCACAAGCTCAGTCTGGCCCTTGCCTTTATGAAGAGGCATTCCACTGAGCAGAGACTGACTGTGTCAGGGGTGCCAGCAGAGGAGAGTTCATAAGCAGGATCAACATGATGGTAACATTCTGTAAGTCCCCGATATCTTGCATCACACTAAGCTTGAGAATTTCTTTTGGCTGACTTTATTCAACCCTTTAACTCCCACGATAAATCTTTGACACATTAAAAATAATCTAGAAACTCAGAAAAATGCACTCATCTCTCAAATGTCGAAGTTGCCCATTCCCGTAAGAATAGCAGTTAAGCTGGCACCTGGTGTGTCACACTGTGTATATCTAGATGAAAGGGAGATTCCTGGCCAGCATGTCTCCACAGCTCATTGATCTCCCTCTGCAGAAAGACTGGTATGTCTCCCTACAGACTCCTCAGCAGGATGATTTAAAACTTGCTGTTGAGCAATTTAAAGTCTGGCATTGGATATCTGTACATTGCACAGTGAGGAGCATATTGGTAAGCTGCCACTTCTGCTTGCAGAGGAGGGCATTAAATCCCATAGCACGAGCAATGTCCTCTCAGAGTAATTTAAGGGATATTTTGTTAACACTTATAATAAGAACCAGTGAGTCAGACTTGAGAGTGAGAAATCGTGGGACATGGAAATATGCACTTGCAAAGAAATGTGGAGATAGAAGAAAAAGAGAAGAAAAATGTATATGAAGTGGCAACATGAGAGGGAGAGGAACATGATGAAAACATGGAATATGTTTAGTGGCGGTCTCATTTTGCTTGGCACGCTGTTGTAATGCCAGCTAAAAGCTTCAAGTGTTATGTTAGTAAGTAGTTATGGGTAGATGCATTTTCTGACTTGGGAACTTTAATCTCAATGTCTATTGCTCTCTAATCAAGTGAGTTGCATGCTGATAGGCTTGGGTCTGCAAGTCATAATGACATTTCAACACAGAATGCAGCTTATGTAACTTTGAATAATTAAAAGTTTGCTCTTCAGTCTTTGAGAGTATTTAAAAAATTTTAGCTTACAAAAAATAGCCTTCTGATTAGAAAATACTGCTACAACCATGATTCCTGTCATACAGTGACCCTTTCAGGTTTTTTAACCTTTTCCTGTCCACCATTCCTTGAAAAAAGAATTGCATTAAGTGTAAGTGCATGGTTCTATGGTATGAGTACAGGGGATACTTTAACATGAGGGTTTGAGGTTTTTTCTTTGCTTTTTTACATTTTTGGGAAGAGCCTTACTGTGTCTGCAGTCATTTTGAGTTGTTACATAATTATGAATGGGCACCTATTTGTATGATTATTTTTACCTAAGGCAGCAAAGTTGAAGGTCTATCAATTATCCAACATAGTAGCCCCTGCATACCCAATGTAGCAATTCATCTGTCCACGGTATGTCTCCATATCCTCTGTAAGGTGGTATTCTCCTTCTCTGCATAGTCTGTTCACCGAGACTTTTCTTCTTCTTTTCTATACATTGCCTTTTTTCTTTCTTTTACCTCATCTACTGCTTAAAAATGTTTCACAGCAAACACGTAGTTTCACATTCCCTTTCACTCATGAGTTTCCTTTCTTTTGCTTACTGATTAGGTTGCCAGCTTTACCTCACCTCCAGTCTTGTTCCCTTCCCTTATCATTTCCTGTTGAATTTCCTAACTGAATAGCCCAGAATAGAGCCAGATTCTTTGAGAGCAACCGGGCTTCAGTTCCAAGAAAAATAATGGAAGGTGATGACTATCTTTTCTTAGAGCAACCTCAATTTTCATGTGCAAAGTATGTAGGAAAGTTATTTCCACCATGCTTGAAAGTAGCCAAGTGTAACCTGAAATACTGGCCACTTTGACAAGAAAAAAAATATGTATTTGATGGCAGAAGTCAGGAAATGTATTTAAGTGGGTAGATGCATGTTTGCATTTTATTAGAATTATAGCCATATAGTTTAACAGTTTATTTTTTTACATCATTACATTTTCAAGGGGAAATTTTCTTTAATGCTAAAGTTATCACCTCTAAAACATTTCAACACAGTGTGCTTTTTTGTATTTATGCACATCTGTGTATCTCTACACAGATAAGATCAGAATCCCTAAATCACCAAGAATATGATTGCCAGGTAGAACTGAGTGAAACTGGATACTTCTGAATATTTCAGAATATTTTTAAGTGTGTTGTGGATTACAGTAAGACTGCAGATTGGTAGGTCTCATTTTCACTTCAGTTGGCCTCTATTTCAATTGGCCTCAAAGCCTTACTTTAGTCTTGTTTGATGTGATACACACTGAAGAAAATCTGAAATGTATTCCCCAAAGTCTACTCTGTTAACAGAGGAGGGATGTTATTTAGGGTCCTGCTACAGGTTAGCCTCTGTGTTAAGTGGCCAGATTAAAACATTTTAATCTATTTGTCCTTGGTCCTCTGAGCTCCAAAGTATGATTAATTACTGCGTCTTTCATCCAGCCATTGTCTGCCTTGTGGCCCTTGAAGTAACCATGCAAGGAGCTGGCAAAGATGTCAAGATAGTCCAATACATAATCTTTTTGTTGGTAGGCAGAGGTTAGGTTTCATCAGTCACTTTGATGGGACCAGGTACATTACAATATGCTTCTTATCTGTATAAAGTCTTTGCAGTCAGTTACTGAATCATATCTATGTCATCACTTCAACCCTGTTGGCATGAAAGTAAAAGCTCCACTCTGCTTTTATGTTGAAAATTGTAATTTTCCTTTCTATTTTTTCACTAAAAATCATTTCAATATTTTAGTAACTGGGTTAAAGAATAAAATATAGGCACATTGCTCTGAAAGAATTTTCAAAGACAGTTTTAAAATTTTCTGGCTTTGAAGTCTTAAAGATGTCTGTCACTTGATATTTTTTTGCTGAGGATTCTTTAATTTTTTATTTTAAAGGTACTGCTATCATTATTAGAAACAAGTTATCTCCAACCCAGAGAAACATACATAAACTATTTTGGCAACATCCGTTTTATTTATCTGATAATAAGCACTTAGTAGTACAAAGAGTATTTGCCTCAGCTTTGTTTTATGTTACAAAATACAGAATATGTGCAGAAAAAAATGTATTTTGGGTTTCATGAACTATGCTGTCAAACTGTAAAAGTTATATCTGTCTGAGTTTATCATGGAAGTTTTTGTGAGCAGCTGTATTATCTAAGGCATATCACCTTCTAGCCTTCTCACTGTGCTTACATTTGTCATGTCTTAGCGCTTTCTAGTGAAGTGTAAGGCTACCAAGCCTAGATGGAGCCAGTAGGAAATGAATCTGTCTGCCAGAGATACTTCAGACAAAATTATTAATGTTTAGTGGAAGGAAAGTGGCTCCCCTCCTCAGTGAATTGAATGATGACAGAAAGTCTCTAAGTCTTGATAAGGTTGTGGCCAGGCTGGCTTTTGGTCTAGAAGGTAGATAAAAACACTCCGTCTTTTGGGTTTGTAAGGATGTCTGGTTTCTTTTTCCTGTGTGCATGCCAAAGTGTAGCTTGCTTATTCATCTTACAGACTGTCGTTAAAATTAATCATAGTTTATATATGTTTCTCACAATAAATATGAGGTAGGAGGAGGTGAAAATGCTGGAGAAGAGTTTTTATTATGATGGAAATAAGAAACTACTTCCTTTGTTATATCTAACAATTATTAGACTCTCTGAATCTTGTTAAGTAGCAGATTTTGAGACCTTAGTTCTTGGGCTCTCTAAGTGACTGTTCATTCACTTGTAGATTTATTTTATTTTTTTAACTGATCCAGAAATAGACCACTTTTATATGTTTCCTACATGTTTTCTTATTGTTAGGGCTGTTTGGAAGTATGCTCTTTCTGAAAAAATACAAGCAATGTTATAGCTAAATTTAATATTTAAGGAGATATATTTGTCCAGATACAAGTTATGAGCATTCTTATGAAGTTTTTATAGACTCTGACCTAGGCCTGATGTTGGATCCACTACTGTTAATACCACTGCTCTTCAGATTACTACAGTGAGAGTTAAGCAGCTCTCTGGTTAGGCTGAAAAGATTAGTTTTTGAAGGATTATCTTCTCATTAAGACAAAAATCAAGAAATTATTTGGGAAAAGAAGTAACAGGCAAAAATGGTTAAATGTAATTCAGCTGATCTTATCTTTCCTATCAAACTGATAATGCCCACTTTTAAGCCAGAATTGACTTGAGATGGGATAGGGGTTAATAGCAATGAACCAAAGTCGGTTTACTGAAAAAGTTAGTTTGACTAGCAGTTGAAAAGTCTGAAGTGAGATAGTTTGAGTGAGATAGTTTGAGCATCAACCTAACAAAGATGCCTAGCACTCTATAAGGTTGTGAATTATTCTTAGCACACTTATCATGCTAACTGTACCACATGGCTTCGAGTGCACCATGTCCCTTGACACCTTCATTCTACCCAGTATCAGATCATGCCTTGAACATCTATCCTGCTTCTGAGTATTTGGTTGCACTTCAGAGCAATGGGTCTATAGAGGGACCAAACAGCCTCTATAACAGAAAGTAGACCTAAATAGTTAAAGTAAAAACAGATCTTCAGAACAACAAATTAATCTATACACATGCCTGCCCTTGCCTAAGGGTCATAATTCTTAGCAACTGGGGAACACCCACCTTCCTCAGACTCTTTTTTCCACAGCCTCCTCTGGTGGCAGCCTATCTTTCCACCCAGGGCCTAACAACTGAATCCCCACACCTTTCCCAGGAATGCCTTTTTAACTGTTTCGTGCTCTTTGAGCTCTTTGTACCCTGCATTGGCAGAGTAGTAGTGTCACTTTGGCCTGGAGCTTGGAATTATTCAATTGTCTGCAATTCTAACCCTTTTATGATTGTTGAGAGGCTCACAGATTCATACCTCTTGCGTTGTTTTCTTGAAATATCCTCTTTCCTCATTCTATATTGAATTAGATCAATTAATTTCTTCATCAAGCTCTAACAACTCGCCATAGCTGAATAGTTAACCCAATCTTCCTGATATAACCATTAACATTCATACAATTTTTGCACCTTTTGGTCTGAGGTTACTATCTTGCACCTTCACACTGATCAGGGTCTCACTGAACTCAGTAGGAATTAGTGCAGGAAAACCCTGAGCCAGAGGAAAGTATGCAGGAATTTGCCACTGTGAGACATATGACTGGAAGCAGGCATGAGTTGACAGAAGCAAGGTAGTTTTGCCTAAATCTCATTAGTTTCATGGATGGGAAGATGATGAATCATTTAGGGCCAGTGGAGAAAACCTAAGAAGTTGACAAAAAGTTACCAGTGGCAATTAAGCTATTTTCCAACTGAATTAAGAATATTGCCTGGGATTGTTCAGTCTTGAAAAGAGAAGACTTCGGGGGGACCTAAGAGCTGCCGTCCAATACCTGAAAGGAACCTACAGGAAGGCTGGGGAAGGACTTTTTACAAGAGCATTGACTGATGGGACAAGGGGAAATGGGTTTATGTTGAAGGAGAATAGATTTAGATTAGATCTTAGGAAGAAATTATTCAGCATGAGGGTGGCAAGACATTGGAATAAATTGCCCAGAGACATTGTGTCTGCCCCCTCCCTGGAGGTGTTCAAGGCCAAGTTGGACAGAGCCTTGTGTACCCTGATCTAGTTGGGAGGTGTCCCTGCCCATGACAGGGAGGTTGGATTAGATGATCTCTAAGGTCCCTTCCAACCTAGGCTGTTCTGTTCTCAGTGATGCCCGATGATAGGACAAGGGGTAATGGGTGGAAGCTGAGGCATAGGAAGTTTCACATAAACACAATGAGAAATTTTTTCACCGTGAGGGTGACAGACACTGGAACAGGCTGCCCAGGGGGGTTGTGGAGTCTCCCTCTCTGGAGATATTCAGGGCCCGCCTGGATGCGTTCCTGTGTGATCTGGTCTAGGTGATCCTGCTCTGTCAGGGGGGGTTGGACTAGGTGATCTTTCGAGGTCCCTTCCAGCCCTTGACATTCTGTGATTCAAAGGTAACCTTCCTTTGTCTCTTCCAGAAAGATTAGGTTATTTTAATTTTACATTTAATAAAATTATAATTTAGCTGAATGATCAGTCTTCAGAAAATACACTTGCACACTGTAGAAATTGATACCTGTTATGATGCTTTATGATTTGGCACTGTGGAAGGCTAATGATTGCCTTTGCCGCTATATTTAACAAATTTGCCAACTTTTCTTTTATAGATAGAGCTGTACATAGATTTATACAGTTCCCCGTGCTGCCAGTTTTACCACGGCCATAAACTAAGCCTTCTAACAATGAGCCTTTGGTATACTATCCCTACATTTCTAAGGACATTTCTTGCTGAAGAAACATATGTATAGGTCGTATTGGCTTCAGCAAGGCTCTATCCAAACATTTGAATCTTCCTGGATTGAGAGCAGGATGGAAGGCCAAGAGACAATGAGCTGTCTCAAACTCACACAATGAGTCAAGTGAAACTGGAACTGAGTGGCTGCTACCTCTCAGCTTTGTCTTAAGTGCACTAGGGAGTAACGTTACTCATCTTCTGCATTCCCCTAGGTATGAATAAATAAGCTCAAACTCCAAGGAATTTCACAAAAATTCCCAAAAACTTGAGGACCATAACCATTCTAGTGAGACGAGAACCTCTTACATAATCCTTGAAAAATGGGTAGCACAACCTTAAGGTTGTCATTTATCAGTCTGGAGGTTGTGGATCATTTTTTCAAGCACAATCTAAGGGACATGGAAGTTCTGACTTTGTCCCTCATGGAGTGGCATTGTTATTAGCATTTTGCTGTTGCAAGCAGAGACAGCCTTTTTCCAAATAGCTATTTCTCTAATAGAAGCAGAACATTTAGAGATGTTATGCCAACAGTGACACTTTTAAAGGGATCTGTTTTTTTAGAAAATAACATCTATCACTGCATTATCGATGGTTCCATTCCATATGAGGATTTTTGTTTTGAATTAAAGTGAGACCCCACAGAGAGCTGTCCTGTTTTATAACCTGGTATGTTAGTCAGGCAGTGGGTAATCTGTCCTGGAAAGGGGTATCTAAACGGGACAAAGACTGGAACTAAAGATTCCCTGATATTTCTGGAGAATAACATCTAGATCCGTGTGAACTGGTTTGGTAAATATTTTTTTGTATGTTAAATATTCTGTGAGTTGCATGATGACTGGTCTAAATACCTGCATATATTGCATCATTTCTATAAAAGTCATTTTGGTAACCACAATAATACTTGTAGAGTCTCCAGGATTAGATACTAATTTACTCCCAAAAAAACCATTTCATTTTCTTATTTAAATGATGTGTACTGGTGAAGGGAGACAGCTATAGATTGGGGCTTTTGTTGTGGTGGTTTTTTTTGGTTTGGTTTTTTTTTTTTTTTATGAATTTATTTGATAGATATGCTATTTTATATATGACTCTGTAAGAGTGGCTTTTGATGGGTTGGAATGTGTCTGACTGTTTGGAAATAATTTTCTTTCGTTGGATGTAAGTAGACAAAAGTAGAAGAAAAGGTGCTGGTTTAGGAAAAAGAAAATATATTTGAATTTTACTGCATTCTATATACTTCACATAAGCTTCTATTTAAAGCTATCACCACATTTTGGCTGCCACTTTTACTGAATCTATTTAAATACATTTAAATGGTGAATTACTTGGCTGTTTGACATTTTTGTTCTATATTATACTACATCAATCTATCTGATTTGCAGTCAGATAGAAACAGATACAGTTTGAATATAATAGGTCTCAAAGCCTTTTTTTTTTTCCCCACCTGTGCACACAAAGGTCTTCCTACCTTAATAAAATATAAGGTCATAAAATGAAGAAAGCAGCTTGTTGGAAGTGCTGGAAAAGAATTGACGTTTAAATTAATTTTTGAAAGTAAATTTGAAACTTATGAAAAGAACGAGGTGTGTCTGGTGAAGTTGGATAAAGGAGAGATGAATGTGAAGGCGTTTTTGGGGGTTTTTTTAATGTGCTTAGCAGATCCAGCTGGAGTCTTATTTTCAAAATCTGGCCCTTACCACACACACACACAAATATTTGAAAATAACAGTGACACAAAATCTGATTCTCACATTGCCCTGTGTAGCCTCATTGAAATAGCAGACATGCAAGTGGTCTGGAGATGAACCGCAAGAAAGTAGCCAAGGATATATCATTTCTTCAATATCATTTTACTGTTTCTTTTTTTCATTGTTGGATAATGATGAAAAGGAAGAGTAAGTACCATCTAAAATCTATATTGTTGGCAAGAGCAAGCCAATATAGGATTTACATTTCTATTTTCTGCTTTCATGTTTATAAGTAATATTCTCATCTCTCATTAAAAAAAAAGTACACATCTCACATTTTTAATGCCATCATATCAAAAAAGGCTTATGTAAGTCTTTGAAGCTCAGAGAACTCATAACTTAAATCTGTATCATCAGTGTTTCAATAATCATGTGTGTTTATAAGATCTACAAAATGAGTAAAGATGGTAAAGAAACATTTTACAGTGTGCCATTGAACCCACCAGATTGATTCTTGTAGGCTTCCAGTCTCAGTATAGCCCTCTGCCTTTCACGGTTTGTTGCCTATCTGCATGACCAAAAGGATATTTATCTAATTAAAAATGTGGCATTTGGTGGCATTTCACAAGACCCTAATTTGGTACCATCTGCCATGTCAAGAAGCACTGATAAGTGGACTGTGAGAGTCCACTTCTGGAACATACTCTTTACATTCAATCAGCCTGACTGCATTCATCCCTAGTGGTCCTCTAAGTGGTCATGTGAGCCTTGCTGCTCACCCTTAGCTTTGGAAAGACAGATGTGAGCCGTGACGTGCACCACCTTTCTTGTAAACATAATGTTCCATGGCAATTTTCTATTTTTACTTTAGGTTAGGGTGTAAAGACTAGAAATCTAGGTTAAACTATTTTGCAATTTTAACTACAAAAAAAAAAAAAAAAATGGGTGAAAGGGATGATAGCTTGGTGAGAAACTTTCTTTAAACTCGAATTACTGAGGTCAGGAATGGATGAAGAATGATTTATAAAGTCATAAAAGAAAGGGAGTTTTCTTAGCAGTGTTTGGTATGAAAGCTCTGAAGGGTAACCTTTATGTCATCCAATGCATTTTAAATCCTGACACATTTGAATCATTAATTGCAGTAAGTACTGATTACTTTTGTAACCAGCATTGATTATGCCTGTCCTTGTAAGTGACAGTCTGATGGTATAGTAACAATCACCACTGAATGCAAAAGCTATTTTGTGGACCATGTTAATGAAAATATGGGGAATAAAGTTGCCCACTTGTGTCCTCAGGCCTAAATTTGTAAGTTGTATACTGCACTGTCTTTAGAAATGGTTTTAGCCTATAGTAATTTTTATAAATTTTGTCTCTCTTCAAGAGTTAAAGAAGCAGAGGAAGTCTGCAGGCAGAAAAAGGGGAAGTCACTCTACAATATAAGACCAAAACATGACTCTGGAATTGTAAGTAAAATTTGTAGCAATTCTTCTGTTCCCATCATTCATTGTACCATTTTCTTTTTGAATTTTATACATATGTTATTGTGTTATTCTTGATGTACTTTTTTGGTTTTTGTTTTGTTTTCTTTTAATGCTTAACATTTTCCTAAAAGGCATTAGATTAACAAACTTGGATAAAGCCTATTACTCCATAAAATACATGTAGCACAGTCAAGAGCAGCATATTATTGCTCCATGCTGCCAATCTGTCTGCATCCCAGTCTTGGTGTGGGATACACCCAGGAAGCAGAAAGGCAGTTCTGGTCTTCAAACTTATTCTACAGTTACAAAATGTAAGGAAAAACTGTGATAGGCACACATTTGTGTCAAATACTAGTGGCTTCTGTTCCACTGATCTGGATTTGTTTGGAATAGAAACCCTGGGAAATCATACTACTGTGCTCTTACCATTCTTCTGAAATCACATAAATAATGATAGTAGAAGAGTAATTCTAGTCATTCATTGAAACTATTGCACTACAACTGCCTAAGCAATCATGACAGATCACTGGGTGGGTGTCAAGAGGGTGAGGCCAGACTCTTTTCAGTGGTGCCCACAGACAGGACAACAGGCACAAACTGGAGCACAGGAAGTTCCATCTGAATATAAGGAGAAACTTCTTTACTATGAGGGTGACTGAGCACTGGAACAGGCTGCCCAAATTGGTTGTGGAGTTTCCATCTCTGCAGACTTTCAAAACCTGCCTGAATGTGACACTGTGCAACATGCTTTAGGTGAACCTGCCTTAGCAGTGGAGTTCGAGTAGGTGAACTCCAGAGGGCCCTTCCAGTCCCTACCATTCTGTGATTCTATGTTTAGTGCCACACAAAATGTAAATGGAGTAACAGCTTGGTTTGGAATGAAA